>JACXGI010002760.1:33105-69887 GCA_016801175.1 Esox masquinongy | reverse complement strand
TCTCAGAAAATTAGAATATTGTGAAAAGGTTCAATATTGAAGACACCTGGTGCCACACTCTAATCAGCTAATTAACTCAAAAAACCTGCAAAGGCCTTTAAATGGTCTCTCAGTCTAGTTCTGTAGGCTACACAATCATGGGGAAGACTGCTGACTTGACAGCTGTCCAAAAGACGACCATTGACACCTTGCACAAGGACGGCAAGACACAAAAGGTCATTGCTAAAGAGGCTGGCTGTTCACAGAGCTCTGTGTCCAAGTACATTAATAGAGAGGCGAAGGGAAGGAACAGATGTGGTAGAAAAAAGTGTACAAGCAATAGGGATAACCGCACCCTGGAGAGGATTGTGAAACAAACGCATTCAAAAATGTGGGGGAGATTCACAAAGAGTGGACTGCAGCTGGAGTCAGTGCTTCAAGAACCACCACGCAGAGACGTATGCAAGACATGGGTTTCAGCTGTCACATTCCTTGTGTCAAGCAACTCTTGAACAAGACACAGCGTCAGAAGCGTCTCGCCTGGGCTGAAGACAAAAAGGACTGGACTGCTGCTGAGTGGTCCGAAGTTATGTTCTCTGATGAAAGTAAATTTTGCATTTCCTTTGGAAATCAAGGTCCCAGAGTCTGGAGGAAGAGAGGAGGGACTCAGAATCCACGTTGCTTGAAGTCCAGTGTAAAGTTTCCACAGTCAGTGATGGTTTGGGGTGCCATGTCATCTGCTGGTGTTGGTCCACTGTGTTTTCTGAGGTCCAAGGTCAACGCAGCCGTCTACCAGGAAGTTTTAGAGCACTTCATGCTTCCTGCTGCTCACCAACTTTATGGAGATGCAGATTTCATTTTCCAACAGGACTTGGCACCTGCACACAGTGCCAAAGCTACCAGTACCTGGTTGAAGGACCATGGTATCCATGGTCTTAATTGGCCAGCAAACTCACCTGACCTTAACCCTATAGAAAATCTATGGGGTATTGTGAAGAGGAAGATGCGATACGCCAGACCCAACAATGCAGAAGAGCTGAAGGCCACTATCAGAGCAACCTGGGCTCTCATAACACCTGAGCAGTGCCACAGACTGATCGACTCCATGCCATACTGCATTGCTGCAGTAATTCAGGCAAAAGGAGCCCCAACTAAGTATTGAGTGCTGTACATGCTCATACTTTTCATGTTCATACTTAACAGTTGGCCAACATTTCTAAAAATCTTTTTTTTGTATTGGTCTTAAGTAATATTCTAATTTTCGGAGATACTGAACTTGGGATTTTCATTAGTTGTCAGTTTTAATCATCACAATTAAATGAAATAAACATTTGAAATATATCAGTCTGTGTGTAATGAATGAATATAATATCCAAGTTTCACTTTTTGAAAGGAATTACTTAAATAAATCAACTTTTTGATGATATTCTAATTATATGACCAGCACCTGTATAAGAATCGGAGCTGTAGTGTGGAGTCTATGCATGTACTTTTTCGTAGTTTTTCGTATGTTTGTAGTCATAGTAGCCCATCCATCATCACCAGTTCATCCAGAGATAACAGGCTGGTCTACGCAGATTAATAATCACTGTATTAACCTAACACAAATCCCTATAGAAATAGGTTTGTGATGGCCATTTGATTTTTTGTAGGCTAGTTCACACTAATCAGGAATTAATGCATATATAGGCCTGTCTTGGTGGTTCTAGTGTTCAATTTATTTATTCTGTTTAGTGTGTACATTTTCGTTGATGTAGGATGTGTGTTGAAACGAATACACTCCTTAAAAGTATCCCTCAGATAGTGAACATTTTCGGTTGTCGCTAGAATGTTCTCCAGTGATCCTTACACCATTATATTTCAATCTGCCCTGTAGTTGTATGAGCAATGGGAATGAAAACAATTTTAAGGGACATTTTACGTTTATATTCACCTCCTCGGACATATTAAATATTTTAAAGTACAAAAAAGAAAAAACTTCAATAAAATAGGAAGTTTATTTTAATCAAATAGCCAGTTGGAACAGTTGGAGTCGCAACGTTTTTTTAAATAATACCTGCAAACGGTTAGCAGTGACAATCACAAAGTTATAGCTTACCTTATTATTCGTTCGACAGCTTGCTAGACATTTGATTTCGCAGCAATATAATAGCATGTTAATTTATCTTTGCTTACAAATAAATTCTATAGGCCTACTAGGTTTACACATACTGAAATTAAAAAGCAAACGAGTTTCAGGAAATGATCTGAGCCTATAACTTTGCGCAGAGCAGAAAAGTAGACATATGGAAAGAACATAATTCGCGTGGTATTTGTTGAGACGTTTCTAACATTGGCCTAGAATCCCTTATTCAGATTGGAAACATGCTTTTGGAATCAAAATATTGTGCAAGAAGATCGTTATCGTCTATCAAATAATTGCGATCAGGCAGTTATGTAATATTCGCCACAGCCCAGTCCTAGCCTAAGCACAGTTCCCAAAGATTGTGAAGACTCCATTCTGCTGACTAATTTAAATAAAAAACATTTCTTAGAAAGACGAATTATAGCCTTGCAAATGCATATAGATGGCCTAAAATTAACATGTTTATCATGTACACTGTTCAAGTGACACTGTTCAATGACAATGAAGTTGAATAATCTAACTATCATGTACACTATACTGTATGTACACTATAATTGTATACAATATCATGTATATAGCCTACAATCAACCACTGATTGATATTGCGGGATGTTGTTGTTCATAGATTTTCTTGAAAATGTGAAACACATCTGTCTCTCAGCATTTTTACTGTTACAATAAGTAAATTAAATAAACTAGATAAAGAAAATAGGAACTTCAGAACAGTTTTGGATTACAAAGAGGCACTGTTTCCTTCCATAAATATCACCCTGTCGCTTATGTGTGGGAGGAAGGCATCAACTTGTAAACGATCCCATCTCCCAAAATTCCACGGTCCATTGTGAGCAATTTATGTAAGCGCAATGCAATAAATACACAAGAGTTGTTGAATTTGACTGTTTATTAAAAGTGAATTATTTTATATAAATAAAAAATGGGCTAAACAGAAAATGGAAAAAAAGCTTCTCACGCTTTGAGATATGATATCTTAATTAAATTCCAATCAAACCCTTTAACAACATCTCAGATATAATGGGGAAATGGCATGCTTCAAGTTTCATATCAGCAAACTAGGTTTACAGATGATGTGAAGATGCGATCGAGCCATGTCTACACAGTGAACTCCAGCCACACACTCACTTCACTACTTCATAGCACTAAACCCTAAAGAAATTGTACCATGAATACAACTTTCCTAACAGATCCGCCCATTCAGTTGATCAATAAAATTGTTAATTTCTCTCCTTGGTTTCGATAGGCCGTTATAGCCTATTGAATAGTAAATTATTGTTGCCATCTGTGCCGATTCGACTTACACAATGTGTTAATTTGCTTTTAGAAAACAAATCACAGTATCCTTACTTAATATAGCCTATTAACCACCCACAAAGATTTCATCAATAGATGTAGATCAGTAGCCTACATTTGTCTACCGGTAGCCTATCGTCCAAGCTGACCCAAAATGTGGGGTATAGATCCAACTCGATTGATAAAACCAGCCAGGCAGCACAGTCTTTCATATTGGAGACTTATAAGCAATATTATAACACAATCACAATTATTTGAGCCAGATCGCAATTATTTTTATAGAAAACGATCTTCTTGCACAATATTTGTATTCCAAAACCATGTTTACAATTTGAATAAGGGATTTCAGGTCAATGTTAGAAACATCTCAACAAATTTCTTTCATTCCTATTTTATTCCTTACTGTTCTAAATGTTTTAAGCAATTGGCATGTGATTTTCGTGAAAACGTTTCCTGTCATGTTCATTTATTTGTAAGCAAAGATAAATTAACATGCTATTATATTGCTGCGAAATCAAATGTCTAGCAAGCTGTCGAAGTAATAATAAGGTAAGCTATAACTTTGTGATTGTCACTGCTAACCGTTTGCAGGTATTATTTAAAAAACGTTGCGACTCCAACTGTTCCAACTGGCTATTTGATTAAAATAAACATCCTATTTTATTGACGTTTTTTCTTTTTTGTACTTTAAAATATTAAATGTGTCCGAGGAGGTGAATATAAACGTAAAATGTACCTTAAAATTACATACAACTACAGGGCAGTTTGAAATATAATGGTGTAAGGATCACTGGAGAACATTCTAGCGACACCGGACAATGTTCACTATCCTACCGAGTGTATTCGTTTCAACACACATCCTACATCAACGAAAATGTACACACTAAACAGAATAAATAAATTGAACACTAGAACCACCAAGACAGGCCTATATATGCATTAATTCCTGATTAGTGTGAACTAGCCTACAAAACAATCAAATGGCCATTACAAACCCATTTCTATAGGGATTTGTGTTAGGTTAATACAGTGGTTATTAATCTGCGTAGACCAGCCTATTATCTCTGGATGAACTGGTGATGATGGATGGGCTACTATGACTACAAACATACGAAAAACTACGAAAAAATACATGCATAGACTCCACACACTACAGCTCCGATTGTTATACATAATGGTAAAATAACCGTCCTATTTGATTCAGTAATAATTGTCCGGGTGTTTCCATATTAGCCCCGGATCTTTGATCAAGGTCCAAAAAATATTTGTTTTATAGAGAGGTCAAATGGTCCAGTAGGCATATTCTAAAGACCACAGCGGACTAGAGCTCAGTTCATATAAACGCGGCGGTACGTTCGTTTTGAATAGCGGAGGGTTGTTAGGCTGTGAATTAGTATACTAGCTGCTATTGGTCACAACTAGTGAGCAACGCTTTCTCTTTTTACATGCAAAAAGTTCAACTTAAGCACTTAAACAAGACTACAACTTGTATTCGTTGTAATGTTGCCTGGATTGAATATTTATTGGACAATCTTGTTTTGTATTACATACAATGTTTTATCATTTGAGCAAAATGTCATGGCACACTTGATGCGTCCTCACATTGCCAAAGTGCTACTATTCAGCCGATTGCTCACTGTTCTGACTTACCGCTTTGGCGTTCAAAGGTTGCCTTGCTTTAGGGTTTCAAAAAACTATTAATGAACAATAATAGGCCCATCACTGGACGGAATCAAAGAAGGATGGGCTGTAGCAAACATTACATGGCCTTTAATGCTGCTGCATAATGAATTTGGCCTAATTAGACATACTAATGATTATCTCGTTTGAACGACTTAGTATCTCGTTTGAACGACTTAGTATCTCGTTTGAACGACTTAGTAAAAAAAAATGATGAAAAAAAATATTGTGAAAAAAAAAATAAGTTTTTTTTTACTACTTATTTTTTTTTGCTAAGTCATTCAAACGAGATAATAAGTCATTTGAACGACTTAGCAAAAAAACAATTAGTATTAAAAAAAAAAAACTTAAATTTTTTTTTTCCAAAATGTAAGTTTTTTTTACTACTAATTGTTTTTTTGCTAAGTCTTGAAATGTTTATTTTTCCTTGAAAAATATATGCCCACTTCGAATTTGATGTCAGCAACACATTTAAAAAATGTTGGGACAGGGGCAACAAAAGACTGGAAAAGTTTTATAATGCTAAAAAACTAAACCTGGTGGAATATCACACAACTAAATCGGTCAATTGGCAAAAGGTCAGTAGCATGATTGGGTATAAAAATAACATCCCAAAGAGGATGAATCCTTGAGAATTAAGGATGGGGAGGGGTTCACCACTCTGTGAAAGACCGTGGGCAAATTGGGCAACAGTTTAAGAATAATGTTTCTCAACATAAAATTGCAAAGAGTATAGGGATTTCATCATCTATAGTACATAATATCCTTATATGATTCAGAGAATCCAGAGAAATCTCTGTAAGCAAGAGATAAGGTTGAAAACCAATATTTGATGGCCATGATCTTCGGGCCCTCAGACGGCACTGAATTAAAACCAGGCACGATTCTGTAGTGGATGTCATTGCATGGGCTCAGGAACCCTTCCGAAAACCATTGTCTGTGAACACCGTATGTAGCTGCATCCACAAATGCAAGTTAAAACTCTACCATGCAAAAAAACAAACCAGGTATAAATTAGATCCATAAACGCTGCCGCGTTCTCTGGGCCCGAGCTCATTTAAGATGAACTGAGGTGAAGTGGAAAACTGTCCTGTGGGCTGACAAATCCAAATTTGAAATTATTTTGGGGAATCATGGACGCCGCGTCCTCCGGGCTAAAAGAACCATGCAGCTTGTTATCAGTGCACAGTTCAAAAGCCAACATCCATGATGGTATGCGGGTGCATTTGTGCACGTGGCATGGGTGACTTACACATCTGTGAAGGCACTGTTAATGCTGAACTATATATACAGGTTTTGGAGCAACACATGCTGCCAACCAGGCGATGTCTTTTTCAGGGAAGGCTTTGCTTATTTCAGCAAGACAATGCCAAACTACATTCTGCATGTATTACAACAGCATGGCTTGGTATTAAAGGAGTCCGAGTGAGAAACTGGCCTGCCTGCAGTCCAGACCTGTCACCCACTGAAAACATTTGGTGCATTATGAAATGAAAAATATGACGAAGGAGAACCCGAACTGTTGAGCAGCTGCAAGTCTATATCAAGCAAGAATGGGAAAACACTTTCAAAACTACAGCAATTGGTCTTTTCAGTTCCCAAACACTTACAGTGAACACAATGTCTTGGAGTTCCTAGCAGGATGTGTGGACCGGATGTAACACATGTCCTACCATTGTCCTAATAGTTGTTTCAGTCAGCACTTCTATACATTATGTCAATACTCTCATGGGTTCTGTCAAGTTAAATTTCATTACTTTTGATGCCCATAATCTCACAGTGAGCATTATACCGGTTTTCAACCACAACTGTCTGTTGAATGGAATAGAAGGTAAGAGAAACAGTACTTCCACTGTGAGAATCACACAGAAATGTTTTTTTTTATTCCAGGTCTGCTAGAAATTACAAGCCCATTGCATCCCTCTGTCTCAGACCATAGGGCATTTTGACTATACAAGTGTCTCAATAGATAAGAACTTTTCAATATGCATGCAAATAGTATTTTAATATTTGTTGTTTAATAACTCCAGCAAGTTCAGCCAGAGACCCCGAGTGGGCATTGGCTTAGCGATGAATTAGCTGATGCAAGGTTTCCTCCTACCAGAGTCTTACGGTTTCCTTCCTAATATGGCATTATATTTTAGTCGGTTAGGCTATTCAATCTGTGTGCTGCTCTTGCTGGTCGTTTTTAGAATGTGGTAGGTAAACCCACCCACCACGCCAGCCTCCAACCCTTCTCATTGTTTTTAATAATATTACATTCTTAATGTTGTTATTAGCAGTATACACAAAATCATGCAATGATGGTTTTGTTTCATGGTTTCTCTAATAAATCAAATGATCAAAGAAATACCTGATGTTTCCTGTCTGAACTGCATATTTACTAAACAGTTTGTTCAAAAAAGTACATAGATTTGGCTAAATTTCCCTAAAAATGGCAGACTGTCAAAAAGCAATTGCATTCCTGAACAAAGAGCTCCCCAAAACAACATTGTAAATCAGCAAACAGGTACAAACAGGTTTTCATGACATTGTAGATGATTCATACAGTATGCAAAGAAATCTTAACACAATCAATCAAATGTGTTTTTTAAAGTATTTTTAAATAAACAGTTTTCACGAAGGTCTTAAACATATACCCAGCGTAAAACCAAGTGACAGCAAGCAACAACAAGAAATTGATTCACAATAGCAAGGAAAATCCCCCTAGTAGAGTCAGAACCTAGGAAGAAACCTAGAGAGGAGCTGGACTCTGAGGGGTGGCCAGTCCCCTTCTAGCTAAGGAGATTGAAGATTAAAAGAGAACTTTTGGGTCACATTGATATTTTTGCATGTTCACATGATCAGTGATTCAGAAAAAACAGGTGGGCTGTGTCTGGTGTCTTTTGACAGAAGATAATTGTTTTACTCTTGACTGATCAGTGTGCCCTTTTAAATACCATCTATTGTCTAAATGAGAATAACATTCTGGCATTTACATTCTTTGGAAATCTACAGACTATGTTCTATTTCCTCATGGCCTTCTACATCTTCTACACTTTCAGAAAAAAATCCATACATTGTATTTAAAATGAAAGGAAGCTATGGGATATTGTATTATTTAAAAAAATATTAACTACTTGTTGTCACATAATAAAAAAATATCCTATTAATATCACACAGCGGGCACGCATAATTATGTCACCAGCCAGGTTTCTTACAGAGGGTGGTGAAATTGACCTGTACTGTCCAGGTTTAGGGGGTTGGTAATGAAATACGTTTACCTTGCATCGTCGTGATGTAATGACTCTGTGTGGTGACTTGAGCACCAGTGACCGCAATCACTGTAGAAGACCAGAGAAATGGTTCCCTCAGGCTTGTAAGGATTCTGGTATAGTCTTCCTGGTTGAAGGAGTACCGCTGGTTCCTCTCTTGGATTCTTCTTCTTAAGTTTGGACTGCACAAGAGAGTTCTTTCTAGCCACTGTGCATTAACTCTTGTTGCTTGCTCTATGGTGTTTCAGGCTGGGTATCTATAAAAGCACTTCACAAAACTGCTGATGAACTATATTTGATTGATTGATTGATTAAACGAACAAGAACAGCCTCAGTGTGACATCTGCTCCACGTGGTACTGCAGCTCCTCTTCCGATCCGGCACTCCACCTCGCCGGTGTACTAACCACCAGCCGGAGAGTGATGGCAGCAACGCACCCCGAGGACACACCTGTTTCCACTTAGTTATTAGTTAGGTTCATATTGTTTTTGTTTGCCACCGCACCTCACAGATTATTGTTTCTGTCACGCTGAACGTGAGGTGCGTTTATTGTATTGCAATAAACAAAAGAATATATATAAAGTTTTAAACTGTCATCGCTTGAGTTTTGTTTTTCTTTCCACTGCCTCATTTGTACGCACACTTGGCACTCACACAGTCACACTCAGATGTGCTTCAAAGGGCACAAATCCACAAGTCCACTGGGTGTTTCTGCAATAAAGCACCAGAATACCCTGAATAAGTATTGGGGAGGAGCAAGAAGGGCAAGTTTAGCTCATTGGCTCTTTTCCATTACATAGAGAACATAATATGGTCTATACTTGGAATGTAGGTTTTTTATTCATGGATGAGTGGATATGGAGAAAGTGGGATTGTGGAGCATTTGCAAATGAATATTATGTTGAATATCAAATATTGTCTTACTTCAGTAGCCTATATGAAAAATTCTGCAGTGAGCACAAGATAATTGAGGGATCCTTAAGTGTGTAGTATACTATTGTACAGAATACTTCATTTGACCTGTTTTCTACAGATTGAGATCTTATGTGGGTCAAGCTGGGCAGTCAAAGAAATGACATGGAGTGACCCCAACCTGTATGATTTTTTTTTTTAACTTGCAGGAACTTCCACAATCGCTATTAGTTTAGAGAATGAGTGGATTAACTTGATGTGGCCTAGTTACATCATTCGTTTTAGTTACTTTTAATGTCAACACAGAAGTGTTTTGGCCCTCCGAAGTTGCCTAGCCCTGCTTTAGGAAAGTTGGGCTAAAGCAGTAAACAGATTATATGCATGGGGGAAATATCAGCTGGTATTTGTAAAAAAAATTCTACAACTGCACAAGAAAGAGAAATTAGGAAATAAGTGTGTTTCTTATTGTTAAGATTTCAATGAGAACTGCTCTCCAATGACCTTACCTGCTAAACCTCTGAAACCTAGGGCATTACATGTCACATCTATTAATTCATCTACCATTAAAGAGATAGTTTACCCAAATTACAAAATTATTTATTGGCTTCCTATGGACTAGGTTGGAAAAATACAGCTCCGGAAAAAATTAAGAGACCACTGCACCTTTTTCTTTCCTTTCCAAAAAAAGTTGAAAAGGAAGGTTTTGAGTGAGGAACAGAAGGGTTAAAATTAAGAGACCACTGAAAATTGAACGCTTCTGTTCCCCACTCAAAACTTTCCTTTTCAACTTTTTTGGAAAGGAAAGAAAAAGGTGCAGTGGTCTCTAAATTTTTTCCGGAGCTGTATGTTTTCCCTACATGTTTCCTTAAAACTAAGCAATTCAACATCCATTTTAAAGATGTTTTAGGCTTGAACATTTAAAGCATACCAACCGGTAGACACTGATAAGCAAGAGCTTGGACAATCTTAACATCCTATCTCTCGTGATAGTGCAAACAATCTCACCCTTAGGGAGGAGAGGAGCTAGAAAACCACAACGGTTGCACAGCAGGATATATAAGGTCTATGGGAGCCTAGGGCATAGTTCTCTAGGGAGGAGGGGTGTATGATGTGTGTGTGTGTGTGTGGGGGGGGGGGTATAAGTGGTGAAAGGCACAAACATGCCATCCTTTGTTAAATCTGGTGGAAACTGAAAGGCCAGAGCTCACACAGCACTTTGGACTCGAATAGAGCACAACAATGCTCAAATGGATGAGGAAGGAACATTGGGTGGTCAGTTGACGGTGTGGAAGAGATTTCAGATGACAGGTTCCTGCTCAGGCAGTACCACTGGACTGCTGTACTCTAAATGCTCAGGCCAGTAAAACATTTATCCATGGTGAGATAAACGCCTATAGGTGAAGAGAAAGTAATTGTTTACAGGTGAAGTGAAATCTCAAAGAGGTTATGGTCATGACGCGGGGTGAGAAATGTAACATGTTTTTTTCAGAATCTGAGTTGAGCAGGCAGAGTGAAGTGAAGACCAAACCAAAAAGGACAATTTAAATACATTTATTTAATAAGGCATAGTTTAAATCACATGTCCAGCAATATACCATCATTGCATCACATTCCCTATGCATACAGTGCTGGTGCATGTTATTCAATCTTTATTATCCAATTTCTTGTTTTAAATCAGTGTTACTTTTCTTTCCTGTACCCACCAACATGGCTTCCTACATGACCTGTACCAATCCTACATGACCTACACCAATCCTACATGACCTGTACCAATCCTACATGACCTGTACCAATCCTACATGACCTGCACCAATCCTACATGACCTGTACCAATCCTACATGACCTGTACCAATCCTACATGACCTGTACCAATCCTACATGACCTGTACCAATCCTACATGACCTGCACCAATCCTACATGACCTGTACCAATCCTACATGACCTGTACCGATCCTACATCACCTGTACCAATCCTACATGACCTGTACCAATCCTACATGACTCCAGACCACATTACTTCCTATGAGTGGTCGCATAGGACACAAACAGAGGCTTAAATGTTGAATGTTAAAAATGTATGCTCTTCCATCGAATTTTCAGTTCACTGAGCTTCAGTGAACATCCTGTCAGCAAAGCAGAAAATCTGTCGAACTGCCTGAAGTAACAATTGTAACTAACATTAGATAGTGTGCCGGGGAGAGACACAGGGAACACAGTTCCAGAGTTCAGGGTCCTTGAGAGCATATATTAATAGAAATCAAAGGAGGAGCAGGGCAAAATCTCAACAAAAAAGGCAAAACCACTAGGAAAATGGGACTGTTTCATCTGGGGCAGAATTACCGGTGGCGGTTTCAGGGGTATGGGCAGGCATGTGCACAGGTAGGGCATAACCTATGCAGAGAACATGCCCTTTTGCTATATAGTGCCCTTTTCCATTGACATGTGTCCTTCCGTCTGCGTGACACGCGTCACACACTCCGACCGACATGGGTTGCCCGTCTTCGCCAAGCGTGTCACAAACTCTGACGCAACAACAACTCAACTCACTCCACCCATATTTTCCAGTTTCAGAACATGCCTCCTGAAAAGTCTATGCACGGCACTGGGTATGAGTGACGGCGGAACAAGCTCAAGCGACCTCTGGTCTTAGATGTGTTACAAAACACTTCTGGTCACATGACAGTCACATTACGCTGGGTATAGAAACGCTTTGTCATGTGATATCTTTTTTTTTACTTTTTTTTGTACAAACACCCCACATGGACTGTCTGTACTGTGTTATACAGTGAAAGGATATTCTATATTCTGTTTGGTTACTTTAAACGCTTAAAAAATGTCCTGTAACACACCATTTAAATAACGTCATTAACCTTTTCCAAATCCATTCACCCTCTGAACAAGGCATCAGAAAATATGATGTCCCCCAGGTTTGTTGTTTTACTCATAGTAGTAGCCTGAATACTGGTCGCAATCAGTTTCATGGAAGTACATTTTTAGATCTTATACAGAGTTGACCGCTGGCCTATGCAGCAGCAAGATATGACAAGTGAATTTCCATTTACAAACATGCAAGCACACATGTTAATTAATAAATTATGTCTATGCTTGTGCCAGTCAACGTAATGTTGAAAATGTAACCGTTAACAGCACAAGCTTAAGACACATCATTCAGTTTTGTCACAATATGCTACATTACAGATCTGAATTGAATTGCTTAGCATAGTTAGCATAGTTTAACAAAAAAAAACTTACCACAGTTGATTGAAAATGATAATTCTCCATAGTAGCCTAATAGCCACATAAAATTAATTACAAAAGCAGTCCATTATCACCTTAAAAACATAGCTAGAATTTGAGAATCCATGTCTAGACAAGACATAGGGAAACGTATCCTTAACGTAATGTAGCTTTTATCACTAATAGGTTGTACTACTGTAATCGCCCTTTTTCAGGTCTCTCCACAAATTTCAGGTCTCTCCACAATTCATTTGTCTCTGCACTGGCTTCCTGTATTGCATAGAATTGATCAATTCTATGCAATACAGGAAGCCAGTGACCACTGACAGGTGAAGTGAATAACACTGATAATCTCGTGATCATGGCACCTGTCAGTGGGTGGGATATATTAGGCAGCAAGTGAACATTCTGTCCTCAAAGTTGATGTGTTAGAAGCAGGAAAAATGGACAAGTGTAAGGATCTGAGCAACTTTGACAAGGGCCAAATTATGATGGCTAGACGACTGGGTCCGAGCATCTCCAAAACAAGGGCAGCCCCTTGTGGGGTGTTCCCAGTCTGCAGTGGTCAGTACCTATCAAAAGTGGTTCAAGGAAGGA
The DNA here is from genome assembly GCA_016801175.1 of Esox masquinongy. Lineage (NCBI taxonomy): Eukaryota > Metazoa > Chordata > Actinopteri > Esociformes > Esocidae > Esox > Esox masquinongy. Next base: position 56,793 of record JACXGI010002760.1, on the reverse strand, counting down.
AAAGTGGTGAACCGGCGACAGGGTCATGGGCGGCCAAGGCTCATTGATGCACGTGGGAAGTGAAAGCTGGCCCTTGTGGTCTGATCCAACAGACGAGCTACTGTAGCTCAAATTGCTGAAAAAGTTAATGCTGGTACTGATAGAAAGGTGTCAGAACACACAATGCATCGCAGTTTGTTACGTATGGGGCTGCGTACCCGCAGATCAGTCAGGGTGCCCATGCTGACCCCTGTCCACTGCTGAAAGTTCCTACAATGGGCACGTGAGCATCAGAACTGGACCATTGAGCAATGGAAGGTGGCCTGATCTGATGAATCATGTTTTCTTTTACATCACGTGGAAGGCCGGGTGCGTGTGCGTTGCTTACCTGGAGGACACATGGCACCAGGATGCACTATGGGAAGAAGGCAAGCCGGCGGAGGCAGTGTGATGTTTTGGGCAATGTTCTTCTGGGAAACCTTGGGTCCTGCCATTCATGTGGATGTTACTTTGACACGTACCACCTACCTAAGCATTGTTGCAGACCATGTGCACCCTTTCAAGGCAATGGTATTCCCTGATGGCATTGGCATCTTTCAGCAGGATAATGCGCCCTGCCACAAACCAAAAATGGTTCAGGAATGGTTTGAGGAACATAACAGCGAGTTGAAGGTGTTGACTTGGCCTCCAAATTCCCCAGATCTCAATCCAATCAAGCATCTGTGGGATGTGCTGGACAAACAGGCCCGATGCATGGAGACCCCACCTTGCAACTTACAGGACTTGAAGGATCTGCTGCTAACATCTTGGTGCCAGATAGCACAGCACACCTTCAGAGGTCTAGTGGAGTCCATGCCTCGACAGGTCAGGGCTGTTTTGGCGGCAAAAGTGGGACGTACACAATATTTGGCAGGTGGTCATAATGTTATGGCTGATCGGTATATATATTGCTACTTGTCTATAAATAACTCAGTGGTCCAGGGGCAAGTTACATCTCAGACCTTCTCTCTCAGTATGAACCTAGACCCATCAAGTCATCAGGGTCTGGTTTGCTAACCGTTCCCAGAGTAAGGGCAAAGGTTGGTTAGCGTTTAGTTATTATGCTGCGCAGAATTGGAACAAACTGTCAGAAAAACTTAGACTTGCTCAGTTGACCACTTTTAAATTTAGTCTTAAAACCTCTATGTTTTCTATTGCCTTTTATTAATCTTTAAACAACCTTTTACTTTTTTACTCTTAAATGTTATGTATTTTTTTTTTTAAATGTTTTCTTTGTATGCTTTGCCTTTTATTCTAAATATATTTGGACTACCCCTGAGGTTTGTTTTTTCTCTTTTGGCCTAATAATGTAAAGCACTTTGAATTGCCAATATGTATGAAATGTGCTATACAAATAAATTTGCCTTGCGTACAGTAGTAGCCAGCTAATCTTAATAAGATTCTTGTGGAAATGCATTTAAAACTTCTTGAATTAACACAGTGTTGTTTAGAAGTAAACTACAGTGTTGCTTTGAACAAGCAGGGAAATATCTATAAAAACACAAAGTATAGTCTGGACCTGGCCACAAACTCACAGCCTTTCGATGCAGCAAATAATCTATATAAAGCTATACAAGCACGTGTCAATGGACCTTTTTAGGTCTCATGGGCCAATGAAAGTAATTTCAAAAACTACAAATCTCAACAGTTTGACACATAATTTCCCAAATTATGTCAAAATATGCATAGATATTGCCACTGACACACAGCTGAACGAACAAACAAACAGATGGAGAATGATTTCATTGGCGGGGGACAATTCGATGCCTATATATCATTGAAAGGTTTTCAGCTACTACCGACTGTCCAGTAGGGCTAAACAAACAGAGGGCACCTTTTTTCTTAATAGTTCTCTACTTCTGACAACAGCCCATAGGGAAATACTACAGTATATAAGCATATATATAAATATGCCAGTTGGGATGCAGCTAGAAGCACAAAGGATGTAGTGAAAAAGCATTTGATTCCCACAATGCAGTGGTGTCCCCAGTGGTTAGCTGTTAATGAGATACTCCACAACAAGGGAAGTGCCAGAGGGGGGACTAAGATACATAATTAGATCTCAAAGCCTATTGGACCTGAAGTGGAAGTAGCTTACAGGCAGGCAGATAAGAAACCTGTAAACAAAAACAAAATCGTAATGCATTAGGAACACAATGTTAATCGACATGTTGTGCCTGGCCAAAATCCACTCACCCTATTCTGGAGGCAGACATGACTCATTGGAAATCTCTTTGGGGGTCGACGCACAGCACGAAAGACAAACGCAGAGCGTGTTATGGCGGTGGTGAGGGGTGCAGGCAATTCCCACCATGCAATTGGGGACCTGCCATAGGGATAATAGGCAAACTTGATTTGATCAACTTCAGTGAGCTGGAAATAGCTAAGACGCTAAGGGGAGCCACATATGGGGTGTGTAGCGTATATATGTGCACATGGGTAGTGTATGTATGTGCACATGTGTGAATGCCTGCTGAGTTGAGTGGACAAAGTTCTCCCCTAAAAGGGCCCTTACCGTGTCTTGGGTTTTTGCACTCTAGTGATACATTAAATGTATTGATTGGCCAAAGGCAGCAGACACAAGTTACATCCCTTAAGCCCACTGCCTTGATAGGCTGTGTTCATAACCATGTGGCAGGTGGGAATTTGCCAAATGTGAAGTTATAAATACAGTATTAGTTGGATGCATTGAAGTACTTTGTTGGTTGTGCATCGCAGATTAGCTAATTGCCAACAAGCTTCATCAACTACAAATGTAAAAGTAACTAAACTAAGCAAACTATCATGCAAGTAAACAAATGATTGAGTTTGAAAACCATCTTTATACATTGCTTTTTATCAATAATGTTTTGTTATATTTAACTGCCAAAAAGAGTTGTTTTGAGAATTTTAGGTCAGCGTGTGGCAAAAGTCAAGAGTTTGAGTTTCCCACTAGTAATCACCAGGGGAGCTTACCTGGTTAGTGTGCATTGATGAAAACCTATAAATACGTTAGGAACCACCAGCAGGTGGAGCAGTTGCTGGAACTAAGCAGAACAGCATCAACTCTGCCACCACCTTTGTAAACTGGATGGTCTAGTAGTCAAATGTTAGGACATAAGAAACTCCACACAGATATACAAAAACAAATATTTTTATTGAAGAGTACAAATTCATCTAACAGTATGTGTTTACATACAGGGCGGCCTTATTTAATTCCCACGGATAATCTGGTCCTAGAACAAAGAGCGCAGTAGAGAAATTTCCTTCGAGTCCAGATGGCCAAGGACTTCTAATGGACCCTGAATGTTGTAAAGAGGATGCAACAGCAACCCTAAAGAAATTCAGAATGTAACCCTGGGTCTTCTCCAAATACACTGCATCAAAAGAATCCTGTTTGGCAGTTTCGCGGCCTGGTATGGGAACTATTATACACATGACCAATAGGTGGTGAAGAGTGCCTAATATATTGCCCGGGCTGTGCTCCTACCCAGCCATGACATCTATTTGAAATGATGCCTGACGAAAGCCTGCAGCATAATCAAGGATCCTTCACAGCCCAGCCGTGCGCTGTTTGTTCACCCACTGCCTGTCAGACGGGGACTTTCTCATGCTAAGAGACTGAATAAGTGATAAGATTGTTGAACACTTGACCTGCCTGGCCACCTACACAGTTCTGGGCACACACACACACTCAAACAAATACATAGACACATATATAAACATTCAGTGTCTAAATATTTACGCAAATATTCCACATCTCCTAGAGCTGATACTTTGTTTTGCTTGCTACAATTGTAATTATGGTTATCCAATTTTTTTTTTTTATTATTCCTCTTTGTTTTTGTCTTTTCTAGCATTGTGAAGCAGGACTTTGCAAGTAAGAATTGTGTTGTATGATTCTCCTTTTGTGTCCTTTGCCAACCATTCTAACTTAATCTACTCTCTGTTCCCAAACAAATGTACTGAACTTGGTACAAAACGCCTATCTTGGGGCTTGGGCAAGATTGGACTCCCACACCAAAATGATAACAAATTGCCCAGCCTCTTGATCCATGTTTATCTGTCTAAAATCTGCAGCCAGTTTATGAACAGTCAGCACTCCATTGCCAGTGGCTCTAGATTTTCACCAGAGTCTCAATCCAGTTGAAATCAAAAGGCTGTCAGCCTGAGCAAAAGCGTGTTTTAATGTGCCTACTCCAAATAACTCGATGTTCACCACTTCATAAAACATCTGCATCCAAAAGAACACCCTTTCCCCTAATTATTGCTTCTCTTTTGACCAGTTTTCATAAGACTTAAGAAGTTGTTAGCAATAGGGTTTCATATGTGCTGATAAATTCGTTGAGTGCTGTTCAAATGGATGTGATCAAAAGAACCCAGCCAAAAGAGCTAGGAGCTGTCCTCGAGGTCATGCTGCTGATTCCAGGCCACTGGTTTTAATCCCAGGATGGTCAATGGTCATTCTCCTTCTAAGAGACCCATAATGGGGATTTGCTTCTATTTTGGAATAGCAAGTCGATTCAATTAATGAATTAAAAAAATCTTGATATAAAATGATCACGGAATATGTTGTGAATTCCTATGTCATAAATTAGCATTAAAATATGGGAATAATTCAAACCCTGGCCAACGGTATTACTCAGTCACATCTTGAATCTGTTTTCGGTATGATGCGCCATTTCGTTAACGTGCCTAAAATGGATGGTTGATCTCGTAACACATGGTGGTGAGTACCATGCCCTCTCTTGAGAACCGTCGGTTTCTTAATATGATCTCACACACTCACACCTTGAACTCACACTTCATGGAGCACCTCTAGTCACACCAGAATGTGTTATTCACACACGCATGTGCACACACACACACACTAGAACACACATGCGTTTGTACACACACACATACACACAATGGTACTAGCACTCCAAGATGTGCTGCCATGGTAACCTAAAGATAATTCACTTCCTACTGAGGTGTTAGAAAAACGCTAGGTGAGGTGTTATGAAGCCAATTAACTATAATGGGGTATTTCATTTACATTGTCTGAAAGTTGAAATTAGGATATCAAGAGTAGTTCATGGCTATGTCTGGTTGGAGTATTATAGGGCAGATGTTGGCCATCAGTAGTTCACATCAAAAGTTTTTTTAAATTGATCTATTCCAAAAAATAGTGTGTTACTAGCGACAGAGCACACAGTTCTGCAATGGGGCCACAAAAGACATGTCACTAAGAATTCTGCAGAAATACGTCTTCCAAGAGGGTTCTTCTACGTCCACATAGTAGATCCCGTATTAATTAGGGATTCTCAGTAAAGCTGTGTAAAGGCCAGTAGTCGAAATATTTATTTTGAAAATGTAATTTCTCTATGTAGGAGATTACTAAATAAATGAGGCTTAATATTGCTTCATCTGATCTGAAGTAAAGAAAACCCTCAAGTTAATCAGGGATGCATTGCATTGTGTATTGAATGCAGGTGCTTTCACAAGTATGCAGAAGCATGCAGAAACAGATGTCAACTATTTTACTTCCATTACTAGAAAAAGAAAGTTCAGGGACTGAAAGTGGTATGAGTGTTAAGGCAACCAATCTAGAGACTGGAGAGGTGCTTGCGAAATTGTTATCTACCACCATGTTTAAAACACCAAATTATTTTGCATATTTCCAATAAAGTTCCAGCTAATTAAAGCTGTCATAGTCGTTCATGGGGGCCCAATGTCCTATTAAGGCACTTTTATGTCATTGTTTCTCATTACTATTCATTGCTTTAGTGTCTTATACGCCCTCTGTTGCAAGCACCATTGCTAGGCAATAGCTCATAAATCCACTGTGTAAAATACATATTTTTCTATTTATATATTTGAAAAGAGCCTGTAAGTCAACACTGTTTCACTGTGTTGTTAATCAATCAGTTTAAATAATGTGATTTAATGTGATTTTAGATGGCTGTACAAGACCCCTGGATGGCATTATAGATGTCATCAGCACCAGTGGCACCATAGCATTCAACTATTGATCAATTTGACGTTAAAAGTGAATTGCACAGACAACATGAAATATTGGGATTAGTACATCGGCATAATCACAAATTGTTCCCTTATTATGTGGGGTGTCTAGTCAATCAGTAAAATGACAAACTGGGAGTTCTGTTGCTTGCACAGTCAGCATATTAGAACTGTGGGAGTGCATTAAAGTATTTTGTTATGCTAAGATGGAGTGTGCATTATCAACTGTGATTTAAATCAGCACGGTAACGCTTTCACTGGTGCAGATTAAAGATGATACTAGCTACTACATGGGAGTGCTTACTCTGTTATCCAGCTGATCTTGTATAATTTCTGTCATCCTGTTTCTTGTTTATTTATTGTTTACTTGGGTCCCAATTAGCTCCTGCTGAAGCAGCAGCTATTCTTCCTTAGGCCCACAGAAAAATAATAAAACACAAAACACTGATGCATTTATAAAACAGAACAGTCTAACAAATGTAAAATACTGCAAAACAAATATGCAGAATGTGTTTTCACAAAGCAATGAGACACGTACAACCCAGTGTTTTTATTTCCTCTGTAGAAATGGCTCTGCATGGAATCCAGAATGTTTTTTACCTGAAATCAAAGACAGTTATATAGGCAAACCAATAAACTTTTTAGGTTTTAGACAGCAATCCCCAATTCCAAGTAGCTAGGTTTTCATTCAATATTGACTGAGCATTTTCATGTGAATATTATTCTAATTACAAAAATATGATTATTTTCTCACCAGTGGTCAAATTGAACAGTTTAGTGTAAAGTGCAGTGCCTGATAACGTGAGCTCTAAATGTTGACTCTGGGCCAAAGACCATTCTCAATTGTAAAAACCGAAACAGGGTCTACCTTGAGTCCATCGATGACGTTGAAGACTTACTCCCACTTGCCAGACACTTTAGATATGTAGATTAACTTAAATGTTGGGCTAAATACCACTGTAAATTTATCCGATCTATTCTTTGCACATTGCACCTGATATGATAAAATATAATTATTTGATAGCTGGGCAGACAAACATTGACCATCATCAGTTCATACCAGAATTCAAAGAAACCTCATAACATTCAGTAGATCTTTGTTTCACATGTGTCCTTCTTTCATCCCAAAACCCACCACTGGTGTGAGTGGCCAAAGAGCTGCATTTTCATGTCATCTGACCCATAGCCGTAGGAACATGTTTTGAGCAGGGTGCGCTGACTGGCATTTGATATGTGCAGATGAGACTCAGCAAAGAAACCTTTAGCCCAAGTCATGACAGTTGTCCACCATTTATTCTGGTTTTCCTAGAGAAAAACCTGCCTAATGGTATTTGACAGGATACACAAACAAAACAGTGGACAAGCAACATTTCTTGTCAAATCATGACCAATTTGTCACAAATTGAAAACAGTTAGGTTTATATAAATTAGGGAAATACTGTATGTGTTTGTCGCAATTGTGAAGAAATAAGATCTCTTATGTAGGTTTTTTTTCCAAATGGCTAGTGTGCCCTTTAGAATAAACATTGGCATGTTCCAGGCAAAGTGCTAGAAAAACAGGCAAATAACATTTTCATTAGTCTACTTAATTTTATGTTTAACAGAAGCTTGCACATCATAGCAAGTTTAAGCTTACAAATCAAACACAGTGCAAAAGAAAACAACTGCCAAATGTGGGTAAATCATGCGTAACTAAACATCCCACGGCTATCTGATCATAGGACCAGCTCCAATCGAAATACCAATGCTGTGTAACAAACTCATTTCCATTTTGTGATGTACAAAGAGTGTACTGATTTTCTAATTAGGAATGAAGTGCTATGAATTTGTATTTTTAAGGTTAGGGACTATATACATTGGACATAAAAAGTCTACACACCCTTGTTAAAATGCCAGGTTTTTGTGATGTAAAAGAATGAGACATAGATAAATCATGTCAGATCTTTTTCCACTTTTAATGTGACCTATATTGTGAACAATTCAATTGAAAAACAAACTGAAATCTTCGAGGGGGAAAAATGAAAAATAAAAACCTTACAATAACCTGGTTGCATAAGTGTGCACACCCTCTTATAACTGGGGATGTGGCTGTGTTCAGAATTAACCAATCACATTCAAACTCATGTTGAAAAGAAGTCATTACACACCTGCCATCATTTAAAGTGACTCTGATTAATTACAAACAAAGTTCAGCTGTTTTAGTAGGATTTTCCTGACATTTTCTTAGTTGCATCTCAGAGCAAAAGCCATCGTCCACAGAGAGCTTCCAAAGCATCAGAGGGATCTCGTTGTTGAAAGACATCAGTCAGGAGAAGGTTACAAAAGAATTTCCAATGCATTAGATATACCATGGAACACAGTGAAGACAGTCATCATCAAGTGGAGAAAATATGGCACAACAGAGACATTACCAAGAACTGGACGTCCCTCCAAAATTGATGAAAAGACGAGAAGAAAACTGGTCAGGGAGGCTTCCAAGAAGCCTACAGCAACATTCAAGGAACTGCAGGAATTTCTGGCAAGTACTGGCTGTGTGCTACATGTGACAAAAATCTCCCGTATTCTTCATATGAATGGGCTATGTGGTAGGGTGACAAGATGGAAGCCTTTTCTTACAAAGAAAAACATCCAAGCCCGGCTGAAGTTTGCAAAAACAAACATCAAGTCCCCCAAAAGCACGTGGGAAAATGTGTTATGGTCTGATGAAACCAAGGTTGAACTTTTTGGCCATAATTCCAAAAGGTATGTTTGGGGCAAAAACAACACTGCACATCACCCAAAGTACACCATTCCCACAGTGAAGCATGGTGGTGGCAGCATCATACTTTGGGGCTGTTTTTCTTCAGCGGGAACCGCGGCCTTAGTCAGGGTGGAGGGAATTATGAACCATTCCAAATACCAGGCAATTTTGGCACAAAACCTTCAGGCATCCGTTAGAAAGCTGAAGATTAAGAGGAAGTTCACCTTTCAGCACGACAACGACCCAAAGCACACATCCAAATCCACAAAAACATGGCTTCACCAGAAGAAGATTAACGTTTTGGAATGGCCCAGCCAGAGCCCAGACCTGAATCCAATTGAACATCTGTGGGGTGATCTGAAGAGGGCTGAGCACAGGAGATGTCCTCGCAATCTGACAGATTTGGAGTGCTTTTGCAAAAAAGAGTGGGCAAATATTGCCACGTCAAGATGTGCCATGCTAATAGACTCCTACCCAAAAAGACTGAGTGCTGTAATAAAATCAAAAGGTGCTTCAACAAAGTATTAGTTTAAGGGTGTGCACACTTATGCAACCAGGTTATTGTAAGTTTTTTATTTTTCCCCCTCAAAGATTTCAGTTTGTTTTTCAATTGAATTGTTCACGTTATAGGTCACATTAAAGGTGGAAAAAGTTCTGACATGATTTATCTTTGTCTCATTCTTTTACATCACAAGAACCTGGCATTTTAACAGGGGTGTGTAGACTTTTTATATCCACTGTATAATGTATATATAGTCCCTTCCTTTTTTTGGATACGTTTGTAATGTTGGCTTTTAGTCATGATATTACATTCTACAAAGTGTTGTGGCTTTTCCACAAATAAATAAAATTCAAAATAATTTGTCATGAAAATACATCTTTTTGTCCATTAGTGAGTTTGGTGTCAAATGAAATACAGTGCATTTTGAAATTATTCAGACCACTTTTTTCACATTTTTCACATTCACTTTTTTCAGCCTTATTTCCCTCATCAATCTACACACAATACCCCACAATCACAAAACAAAAGTTGTTTTTTTTTAGAAATGTTTGCAAATGTATAAAACACCCTGAAATATCACTTTTACATTAGTATTTAGACCCCTTCACTCAGTGCTTTTCTAAACTGCCTTTAGCAGCAATTACAGAATCAGATCTTGGGTATGACGCTACAAGCTTGGCACACCTGTTTTAGGAGAGTTGTTCTCCCATCTTCACACAGGAACCCTGTAGCTCTGTCAGGGTGATCATTGGGTTCTTGGATCCCTCCTTCCCTTCTCAGATTGCTCCATTTGGCCCCTTCCATTTTAGAATGATGGAGGCCACTGTGTTCTTGGGGACCTTCAATGCTGCAGCAGCAATGTTGGCGCCTTATCCCAGATCTGTACCTGGACAAAGTCTTATCCCAGATCTGTGCCTGGACAAAGTCTTATCCCAGATCTGTGCCTGGACAAAGTCTTATCCCAGATCTGTGCCTGGACAAAGTCTTATCTCAGATCTGTGCCTGGACTTAGGCTTTTCTCAGAGCTTTCTGGACAATTCCTTGGCTTGGTTTTTGTTCCAACATGCACTGTCAAATGTGGGACATTATATAGACAGATGTGTGCCTTGTCAAGGATGTCAAGGATGATCAATTGAAACAGGATGCACAGGAGTAAAATTTTGAGTGTCATGGCAAAGGGTCTGAATACTTATGTCATTATGATATTTCTGTTTTTTATTTTTTGAATCTTGATGTTATGGGGATGTTTGCTTCCACTCGTCCTGGGTCCCTCAAATGGCACCTTGAAGGTTTCACAAACCATTGGCTATTTTTTATTTTCAAACAATATTTAATAAAAACTTTAATTTCAACATCAGGATCACCATACCATATGGTTTCCTGGTCTCTGAAAAAATGCCGGCTGGACCACACTCTGCCTAATAATGTGTGGCTTCAATTAGAGTAGCATGTTATTTTCTCCCGTGATTAGTACATTTCAAAATTTGTTTGCCTCTGCAAAAAGACTAAAATTTGGTCCGCAAATGGATTTTCCAGAAAAAAAATTTCTCCAGATAAGCACACATCAAAATTCTCCAATAAATTGTTAATTGAGCACAAAATCCAATTTTTACATTGGCCTCAGTCTCCATACTCCATTGAAAACACTGTCACTGCATTGTCTAATAATTTAATACAGCATTTATGCTTGCCATGATCAAAAGAGACAATAATTTTGAGCCTGACTCATCTGTCTGGCATTGTGTTTGGTCACAAAGTAAAAAAAAAAAGTTATATTTTTTATTAGTTCTAAGAGCAGTCCAGTTTTTTGTACTAGTTTCTGCCCTAGAAACATTACCTTGTTCCTCTCATGGTTCTCTCAAGTAACCATAATCACATACGGAAGTATTATGGGAAACTTGATTTGCCAAAAGTATGAAACATGCCCATGCAAAACTCTTTTTTTACCCATTTTTGACCCCTCGTTTTACTCCACAGCAGGTGCAGGATGGTTGAAGATCAACACGTTTCCTTCAAGCACATCATATAGCCAACCTGGTCTGATACTTATCTCACCTATTGCTCAACTGGGATGTTTTCACTGGGTACATGCAGGCACCTGACCTACCAGAAGATGTCTCTAGAGGGCACTGTTAAAAGACAGGGCTGTCCAACACCCACCCATCCATCCCAGTCAGCGCAGAGTGAAATTGAGATGCCCTACGCTGGACCCCTAGGCATTGTTGGTATTCAAACACCTGGCCACAAGTGTGTTGAGTTTATGACATGTCAACCGGAGCTCGACCAATAAAGAATTCCTTTCTGCCCAGTCTAATCAGACCGTATACTGTGGCACATGAAGACATGCCACAAACTTGTAACACGTGTACCCTCCACTCTCTAACATGCCAAGTATGTACCAACCCCCATATCCTTTGGAGTACAGTAAGTCTGTGTGACATTCTCACCGGCGGCCCAACATTTCCATTTCAGTCATTTAGCAAACAAGCTTATCTACAGCGACTTACAGGAGCAATTAGGGTTAAGCGCCTTTCCCGAGGGTACAGAAAGATATTCCACCTTTTTGGCCATTGGTAAAAGGCATGCATGCCAAGGTAGGTTTTATTGGCCGCAGTCATGTGATATCCTGCAGTGTCACCCTTCTTAACTGCTTCAGATTATGGGCACAATACTTCCGCATGGGGAAGCAACCATCACAGGCTTTGTGCGAGAATGAGATGTGATAGAAAACGATAGCTATCCATGAATATAAAATTACATACTGAATACAGAATCAAGCAACAAAAACGAGAAAGGAGAAGGGATTGAAAATGTCAGAAGAATATCAACAATTTTGGCCTATTAAGTTTAGGGTAAAAGTTAGAATTGGGTTTGCATTAGAATTAGGTTTAGGCATTAGGAGTTTGGTTTAGGGTTAGGTTTAAGGTTGGGTTTTTGGTTAAGATGTCAGGGTTATGGTTAGGGTAAAGGTCATTTAGGGGTTTAGATTTAGGGATTGGAGATTTGTTTATGTAATGGCACTCACTTTTCAGTCCTTACTAGGAAAAACAATATTGTGTGTGTGTGTGCATGCATGTTAAGGAATAACACTGTGTGTATGCAACAATGATGTGTTCTCTAGTGTACCTAATACACCTGGTGTTGTTGTTATGGGGAAGGCCAGAGGAAGGTGCCTAGTTTGGAAGTTGGCTGTTCATTTGACCACAACCAGGAGCAACCCTTTGTTGAATGCTGCTTTCATTTTTTTTATTCATTGTGTGATTAATATAATATGTGGATTGAATAAAATATTTAAAATGAGTGTGTGCGTTTGGGATACAGGGTTGGTTATTGTCAGTACAGTAAGGGCTTAAGGCAAGAAGAAAAACAATAGCATATTTGGCTGTATAAGCCTGGAGTCAGACATCCAAGCAGACATGAATTTAATTGAGCCATGAATCCCAAACTGCCCATATTGTCTTGCTTTGGGGGCCTTTTGATGTCAAAGAAATGTGAACCCATCAACAACAGGACTCACTTGTGAGTGCATGATGCAATACATTCCCCTTTTAAATAATACAACAAATATGAAATGAAGAGATCCCTTGTTTTTTAACAGGATATTAACCAACAGTCCTGGGGGTCCAGCGGTGGGCAGTGGGTTTAGTAATCAAATATGGCTGCTTAGCCATAATGAATACTGATGGCTGCTTGGGTCCTGGGAGCTGAATCCAGGTTGGAGAAGGCTTTCCCTCCAGCTCGTAGGGATTCCGGTGTAAACCTCTTGTTTGAGCGACCAGCATTATAAGAATTATATTGGATATGCTATGGATGGTACACATCTTGACATTGACAGTCCCTCTATCATTTTCTCAGCTTTGGAGACTTGTTCAAATGATGCATTTGTGGAATGGCCTGGGGGATGGGGAGATTTGGGATTAAGCTAAGGACTTCCTTGATCTGAGTTGCGTTCACTAGACAAGTGGAAAAATACTGGCGAAAACAAGGAGGTTCTATATTAAGTTCTCCAACTGAGCTCTGAGGGCCGTCGATTGCCATCTGTGCCTATTCAGCATGGATCTTTCTTAGATCTTTTTAATCTTTCCGAGATTTACATAATTATTACTTACTTTGCTTCAATATCAACAAGTTGACAATAGGTATGTACTGTAGGTAACTAGACAATTAACTTCTTTATTAACATATCATGTGCATACAATGTGGTTTGGATTGTTGCTTTCAGCAGTTGGAAAGATTATATTCGGTGGTAATCTTTGTGAAATCATATTTGGTGGGATGCAGCAGTTTTAATGCTAACATTTTAACGCTTCTTGACAAAGGCTTCAGCGAAAGCAACAAAAAATGTATATTGTTGCAAAATGTAAAAGCTGCACCCTCCCTTCTCTTTAATCTCTGTCATTAAGAAATGTGATCATCTCCTTAAGCACATAAATGAACAATGGCAGACTTGGGGAAGAAAAATCTCTTTGGCATTTCCTGTTTCTAAAATTCTATACAGTTCCCTCAATTTCAGTTCAAGTGAAAAAAGCAAAACAGTGTTGGGAATCACTGTTCCATCTAAATTGCTATGAAATATCTATATAATATACAGAAATGTAAGCTTGTTGACCAAAAGTGAAAGTAAACAAAGTGGTGTGAGAATAATGTATATTTCATAAAACACGGTGGATATTTTTCTCACGTCAATTTCCATAGTCTTGAAAGGCTTGAATTGTTTCGGGATTGGAGTTGTACTGAATGCCAAATTTTATTGATTCCACATGGAAAATACATTATACAAAGTGTCTCTTTAACATGATCAAAATGGTATTTAACTCTTTTTTTTCCAGAATGTTATAAGGTTTGTTGTTTTCTTACCTCACTGGAACACATAAGCACAAAAACACTAATTTCATCATATTGCACACAATTTCTCACAGGCACTACAGAGCCAAAACATTGCATAAACTCATAGTAACAACAGTTTTACACAACAAAAATATCATGACTGAATTATAAGGTTTCCATGAAATGTGGAGCCCAACCTTGTGGGAAATAACTATTTTCATAACCGGGAAGACATGTCATGATGTGTAAATCTCTTCACTGTGGAGGGAGGAGCAATACTGATAACAGGGACCCACACATGGTCCTACCCAACCTTCACTTCCTCTCTTTGTAGACAAATGTATCCCTTCTTCTAAAACACTTTCTATGGAACTTTGTGGGTGTTGTTCTGATGACATTGCTCAACGTATGCGCTTTTGGTAGCAAAATTGTGTCCAGACTGAGCAGAAATGTATACCCTATTATGCATTTGCTTCAAGCAAGATAGGCATGTTTGTTTACTCTACATAGGCTATTTCTATCTTAATGTTGTAGTGTTGCATCCTGCGGAATGTGGCTTAGCCTCTGACCTGACTCATATTAATCATGTGCGAGGAGTATCCTACAGTATGTATCCCAAGAATGATCTAAATCCTGTATCACCTCTGTTGTGATACAGGAGCGCTGTTGTCTTATAGCGCTATTTGTCAAAATGTTTGAATCCTAGTCAGATGTTTTAAAATGGTCTTAACTTCATCAGTCTCTCTTTACTTGTTCCTGATCTTGTGAAAAACTATGCTGTCTCCCCCATGAACTACTGTATGTGGGCCATGGCACAAGCCATGGATTCCTTCTCTCTCTTTCTCTTTAGCTCTCCCATCATGCATGGATGAATAATGCCTTGTTATTAATGTCAGTCCCACGTAGTCATTCAATCTTTATGCCTCGTCTTTAAATAAACCATATTCCGATGTTAATTATTTAACTTTTTCAAGATACATTCTTGTCAGAAAACACATAGCTTGATAGTGTTTGTTTGCATATTCCTGTTTATCCTTTATCTTTACGGAGTCAGATGCACTTGTTCATATACTTTGCTCATTCATTTGCATAGTTTCTCAAACATATGTGACGGACATTATATATGCATAAAGTATATGAAATATGACCTCTCTACAAACATGCCCCAGAATATAATGACGAGATGTTTGCATCTCTGCTAAATTATGTGTTTTGTTGACCAAAGAGCATACTGCCAGGCAGTCATGCTTTGGCATATTCCTCTCTTATGATTGTTGGATACATCATGTTATTTAAATAACCCCATTTGATGAGGGGTTGTGACCTCAACCCCCTGTATTTATTGTTTTCAGATGTCATGCTTGTCTCATTTACTTGCATAGACTGTCTCGAAAATAAATGAGGACAAGATTAATTAAAAGCATATTTGCTGAAATTTGGCATGTCACAGGCATCACACATCAGTTCATTCATAACCTGACCATTACAAAAGCCTCACGTCTGAAATTCCATACTCTTTTACGGTCCCCAATGCAAAACCTCCTTGCTTGGTTAATAATGAATAATCTGCTTAAGGTGGACATATTTCAGGTAGATACAATCCTCTCACTTTGCCTCAATCCCTGAATGCTCAATTGTTAAGCATTTTTACGCTCATGAAGTTCTTTCAGTCTAGTAGTGTCAAGATATAATTCTGTCCTAAATTGTGCTTGGGTCTTGTTGTGGTGATGGTGCAGATTGTATCCTACATCCCAGTCCCTAGGAACGTGTGTTCAAATCCTCCGCCTGCTATTAGCCACTTCTTTTATATCCTACAGTTGCTCTGCCCTTGTTCCCAAACTTTGCCATTCTTTTAAAACCACAACAAAATGTATTTAAGATGGAATTTAGTTAAACTCTCTATGATATCAAAGTTCACATAGAAGCACATTTTCCTCTGCCACACTACCACTAAGAGCAATCTATTTATAATTCATTATCTATATTGGCAATGGGGATGCAGGGCGAGTTATTTTTGTGTGGAACTGAAAGTAGCGAGTTAGTCAGTGGGTTGCTCGAAAACCTAAGAAGAACATTTATTTGGACTCACTCTTCCACAACAATGAACACCACTGACGTTCACTTAGCTTAGGCCCTGTACTGGCCCCGGCTCATTTCTGCATCTTCAACTGATACAGGGAGCAGGGAAGAGGAAGGGAAAGGGAGGAGACAAGAAAAGATGAGTCACAACACAAATTGTAAGTTGTACTTGCCACCCACCACATCCCTGCATCCATCTCTTTAAGAGTAACAGAGAAATAGAGAGAGGAAAAGAGAGAAAAAGACAGGAAGTCAGACAGTAATCTTTGCAATTGATGTCCTGAGTGCCCAGAACAGAGAGCTAGCTGTTAAATTCTGTCACCAAATTTGGTCATGGCTGGGCTGTGGACCCAACATGAGTTGTTGTGCTCAGAGCCATAAACAAAGATAGGAATTTTAGATTGCAATTTGGAATTGTTCGCTATTATTCGCTATGAAAAGGTTCGCTATTTTTTTAACCTGGGGCCTATTTACAGATTATCTAGCATGACCCCAGTTCATAGGGGACATTTTTTTTCGTAAATTATTTCAGTTTTGAGTTTTTCCAATTTTCCCTACAATCTCTCTCTTGGCTAAAATGGAACTGAACGGGGCAACCGATGTAGCGTTCAAAAATATATGATACATTCGGTTTTCCAAAATGGGAAGGCCATGGTGTATTGATGTAGGTCTCCGAATGTTCTCCTGAAAAAACTGTGCCAAAACAAGCATTGTCTCAATGGTTATGTTCTACATGAAACTGAACTATTTTGGTTGTAAACAATGCACTACCTCACAACATCTGTAAACTTCCACACTCAAGCTAACAGAGCGGTGCTGTTTCAAAACAGCTGAACTACAGTGCTGACCTCATTGGAGTTTACTAGCTAGCAACAAGCACAATTATGGACATTTATCAAAAGGTTTCAAGACTGTGCATTCCCCTATTGTGTTAATAAAATGAAATCTAGCTAATTGTCTAAAAGACAGGCTGTCATTCCGGAATGTTATCAGGCAGGGAAAGTAACTGACATGGCCATTCCCAACAGTATCAAAATCGTGCCAATGCTCCATAGTAGTAATAATTTCAGTACCTCCCCATACTCTTCCTGCAGAACGGTACTTATGACAGAATTATCCAAATAGCTATTACATAACTACTTACAGAATTGAGAGCTGTTCTTTTGGTCCCTCCTGCCTCTGCCTCTTCATCCAGTTTCTTTGGGGAGGTGGAAGGTTTCCAAAACTGCCTGGTTGATAAGAGCATGAAAGTCAATGTCATCTGTTGCACACGCTGGAGCCGATTCAGCCTCATCCACGGACACATCAAGTTTCTTGATGGCATTAGGTAGCAATAAATACCACTCCTAACGTGAGCTACAATTTTGTAAAGAAAGCCAGTTGCTGGACAAATCCTCCACGCAGACAGATTTGCATCGGTTTACCAGCAGCTAATAGAACTTGTCATTTTCGTTTGAGCTAGTAGTTTATACTAGCGAACGTGAGCTACAGTTTTGTAAACAAAGCTTGCTGCTGGATAAATAGTCCTCCCAGACCGATTTGCGACAGTTTACCAGCAGCCAATACAACTAGTTGGCATTTGTCTTTGAGCTAGTAGACTATACTAGTGGCGTGTTCCATTTGTACTCGGAGGTCGGAATTTCCGAGTTCCAAGTCGGAAGTTTCAATTGGAACACCCCCTCAAGTCGGAATTCCAACTCGGAAAGTAGGAGCAACCCCACTAGCCCCGAGTTCGTAATCCAAGATGGCAGCACCCTTTGCCATTTAGCAGACTAGTGTTAAATTATATAGGAAAATGATGTTTATAGTTACGTTACAATATTCTGAAGAGCACTCGCCCGTCCAGGTAACAGGTTAGGTTACCTGTCACGGAATGGCTGATTGAAAAGTGGTCAAAACATTTTTCTACACAATGAAAAACATTGTATATATTCCGAAAGCGCAAGCACAACAAAGGCTTTAATGGAGGCTTGTTTTCCGACTTGTGTGACGTAATTCCCAGTACAGAGTTCCGACTTCCGAGGTAAATGGAACACGGCATAGCTAACGTGAGCTACAGTTTTGTAAACAAAGCCGGTTGCACAATAAATCCTATTTGCAGACAGATTTGCGTCAGTTTACTAGCAGCTAAAACAACTTGCTGGCATTTTTGTTTGAGCTCGTAGTTTATATTAGCTAACGTGAGTTACAGTTGTGTATACAAAGCCGGTTATGGATACAGCCTCCTCACAGACAGATTCATCCACGCGGCAGCTGCTTATACATTTTCCAGAAAGAATAAACAGCAATAACCATTGAAACAATGTTCGTTTTGGCACAAATTGTTTTTGGAGAACATACCGAGACCTATATTAATATACCCTGGCTTTCCCGTTTTGGAAAACTAAATATATCATATATTTTCGAATGCTATATCGGTTGCCCCGTTCACTTCCATTGTAGAGAGGCTTCCTTTAAAAAAAATTTAAAACCTCAAAACTTTAATATTTCCCAAAAAAATGTCTCTACAGTCCAGTATTGCTACATAATCTGAAAAATAGTCCTAGGTTCAAAAACATCAAACCTTTCCTTTAACCTTGTAAAATCAAACACGGATGATTGTCTTGACATAATAGGTGTTCTAGCACTTATGGATTATTCATAAATGTTTGTTTCTGTGTACAATGTCCTTGCAGGTGGGCATCTGTGTACTGTATGTGTGTATGCCATATGTTTAATGACAACTGCTTTTCAAAAATAACCTGCTGTTATAGTCTGTGCATCACCTGAAGCCAATTTGTTGGCAATCATGCAGCTGTTAGTTAAATATTATTTACATCCGTACATTTCCATTTTTCTGTTAATCTTTCATTGATGTTGAGGCACTTGCAATATAGTCATTTTATATCAGACAACAGTCTAACAAATGCTGTTATATATGACAAGGATACAGGTAAGAGAAAGTAGAAGATACATTATTTCAATAGAAAATAAAAAAAATGTCTCCACTCATCTTATGATCTCTAACACATAAAGAAGTCTAAACAAGATAACACACAAATAGTAGCATTTCCTGCTCTTCTGCTCAGCCTAAAGCAAGCGTAATTTAGTAGCTTAACCACTTCTTCAATGTACGAATACAGCATTAGTCTTTAAGCTGGTGTTGTGTATTTGGACGCCCTTCTGTTCAAAGATAATACTTTGCTTTGAAGTCATTCCATTCTGGCTGCGGGGGTATTTTGCTACTTAAGATGTGAAAATGTGCTCTATTTAGGGCCCAGATAGCCTGGCTTCCCTCATCACTCTTCACGCCCCTCCTCATCTATCTAGTTAGGCTACTGTTTGGCCCCCTTGCACCTTTCCCCGTCTTCTCAAATCCTCCTCTCCATGTCTCTACCAACGGCTAATCCATCAGCCAGGAGCTTAGATATCTAGAGAGAGAAACAGAGAGGGATACCACATCATTTCCAAACCCATAGCAGTCCTCTCAAGAGTCTGAATTTCATATTTCAATTAGATATTTTCAATATTAAAAGATTTCAAATTAACATGATCCTTTACTTAAACCTTAGGGTTAAATGGAATTTCCAGATAATGCACAGATGATTAAGCACTGCTAAAACTGTGAAATACTTAGATGCAACATGAAAATCGAACAGAATTTTCGATCATTTTCTTCTACCTTCAGCTGATGTGTTTATGCTGGGAAAGTATGTTTCTGTATGTCTGTGTGTGAGTGCATGCGTTGGTGTGTGTTAAAGCTCCAAAGCACTATTTCTACAGTATGAGCAAAGAGACTATTAGGATCAAACAGTGGTGGGAAAATGCACGGCATGTGGCCATATTGATGTCAAGACCTTTTTGTAACGAACTTCACCATGGAGGAACACTATAGAAGGGCCCTTAACCCTGCTCAAATACCCAAGGTCATATTGGATCCCCAGGCAATACATGGCAAGTGGGTCAACATTTACAGATGGTGCTGCCATTATCTGACAAAAATAAAATATGCATAAAATATATACAGCCCTTTATAAATTAATATATTCAAATGTAGTTAATTGCGATTAATCGCAATTTTAGAATGTTTTGAAATTTGGCCCTAAAAACGATTATCTGTTTAAAAAGCAGTGCATTGCGTTAAATATATACTGTTTTACTTTAAACCATTGACAGTGCTTTTATTTTAAACCATTGACAGTGCTTGATGTAAGTGTAGGAGCTGTCCTTTTCCCAAATTGGTCCATTAGACCATGTCAAATTCCACAGTGCTTAAATTTCCCCCATCAAATTACCACAACAACTGGCAGCATCAGTCTGTTGCCCATGTAAACCTCAATACTGTAGAAGGTTACTGGTGTACAGTATCTTAATCATGATCAAGTGCATTCATATACCTTCCTTTTCTCACTATCCTGCACCTTTCCTTATCTGTCAGCTGGAAGGGACACATATACCTGGAACAGACATTATATCTGTTACTACGTTGTCAGAGTAGGGGGGTTGCGTTATTGACGATAAACATGATATTTAAAAAATGAAATATTGATATAATGTTAATAATACACATATGATAATATGGTATTCACTAGACAAAACTAAAGTTGTATTTTTCCAAAAACCCCTCTCAGTTTTTCGATACCTTATTCATGTCATTTATAGACAAACCATGCATGTGCTTAAACAAGGAGACTGGACCTATGCACTGGCGTTGAAATCAACTGGTTAGGACGTTGTATTTTTCCCAAAATTCCTTTTGGTTTTTCCATTGCTTATTCATGGTCAAACGATGCATGTGCTTAAACTACAAGTCTGGACCTATACACTAGCATTTGAATTAATGCTATTTCGTAGCCTATTCACTAGGCGAAAATGTTTTGTATTTTTCCAAAAACTCCTCTCGGTGTTAGGCCTTGTGGATCTTTTGTTTAGCAGTTCAACTGGTTGCCTTTTCAGTATCCATTAAGTATAATTGTTCTTTGTGTATGCTTTTATTTTTTTATTTGAACAGTTATGGTTACAGACTCTCTCCACCTCTCTATACTCCTTTTTTGAGTGTTATTCATTTGCCAAAAAAAAAACACATTAAACAAAGTTGAAGATGAATTTGACTGATTTTTTTTTACTTCAAATTTTCTATAGATACCGCGATAATATCGTTGCCGTGAATTATTTTGGCCACGGTAATCGTGTAGTGAAAATCTGATAACGTGACAGCCCTATGTCAGAGCTGTCTTGGGGAGCCAAGATGTCAACATTGCTAATTTGTGATCAGTAGCACTATCGCTATCACCATCATAATCAACATTTGCGTCATTGTAATCAACGTGCGTGATGTTAGAACAACGACATGATGGAATTGAGTCAATGTCTACTTAACCTCTGTATGGTAGCCGTTCGTGATGGTCCAGGTCAGGGACAGCGCTTTCTTATGTGACTGTCAAACAGTCATATTCAGTAAGTAATAGCCGTAGCCGCTAAACTATTCACGTTTATGAAACAAGTAATAGCCGCAGCCGTTCTGTTATGCACTAACAGACTAACACTCACGCTATTTTCCTCCTTCCTTCTTTTTTCTGCGACGCTCACATGCAAGCATTTTTTTTTTGTTTTTTTTAACTTTTCTGTCCATCTTTTGTGATGTCATCCGGAATCACAATGTCAATTTTCACTGTTATGCTGATGTGACACAGTTGTATATTTCGATGAAACATGAGAAGCCCCAAAACTAGCTACTTTGGAAGCATGCGTTTCAGATATTAGGAACTGGCTGATGGATAACTTTCTTGCTTTTAAACTCAAGAAAAACAGAAATGCTCGTTTTTGGACCCAAGAAACAGAGTTTTGTTGGCAGACCTCACTGTGAACCTCGACCCTGATCTCTCCTTTGATGAACATATAAAATGTCTCGAGCTGCTTTTTTCCATCTTCAGAACATAGCAAAAATCAGAAACGTTTTATCAAAAACTGATGCAGAAAAACTAATCCATGCTTTTGGCACTTCTAGATTAGATTACTGCAATGCTCTTCTCTCCGGTTACCCTGATAAATCAATAAATAAACTTCAATTAGTGCTGAACACGGCTGCTAGAATCCTAACTAGAACTAAAAAATGTGAACACAACTCCAGTACTAGCCTCTCGGCCCTTATTTCAGGGTGGTTGCAGTTGGTTGGTGTCCCTTTGGTTGATGCTTGGCAATGTGGGTGGATTGACTTCCTGCCTATTGGGCTCTGTCTAGGGTCTCCCCCGGATAGGGCCACAGTGTCACTGGACCCCCCGTCTCAGCCCCAAGTTTTACGCTGCTATATTATTGTGCCAGGGGGAGTAGGGTCACTTTTCCTTCTCCACTGAAAAACCTTGTAAACCTAAGGAATGCACTCTCTAAATTTTCTTGTGTCCTGCTCCGTTCAAACTTAGGAGGACATGAGGTCTTGGCACACACCTCTTGAGTACCAGGCTCTAAAGACTCGTTGCTACCACTGTCCAAAGTCCTCCTGGCTGTGTTGCAGATCAAGACGATATCTGACAATTCCAGATGCCAGTCTGATAACCACCCCACCCTCCACCCGGTTGTCCCTCTGGTCATGCTTCTGACCTGTATTAGGTTTTACAGACTCTGGATACAACCCAAATGCATTTACTAATTATTACAACTTGTACTATTAAAATGTTCACCCAGCACAGCCAGAAGAGGCCTGGTCACCCCTCTGAGCCTGGTTCCTCTCTAGGTTTCTTCCTAAATTTCGGCCCCTCTTAGGGAGTTTTTCCTAGCCACTGTGCTTTAACATTGTTATTGCATGCTCCTTGGGATTTCAGGCTGGGTGTTTTGTAAAAGCACTTTGTGACATCTGCTGATATAAAAAGCGCTTCATAAATAAATTTGATTGATTGATTGATCTTGTCTTGTGTAGCAGGCTCAGGCAGACTAAGTAAGGTATCTATTCCTAACGTCTTTTAGGCTGCTTCCGTGAGAAACAATATGGGACAGACCATTTGAGTAAGAGAGGGGGGTTCAGTCTGAAACAAATAATTTATTATGCATGATTTAATTTAATATATGCATGATTTAATTTAATAATTTTGAGCAACACAATCAGATCTTAAGACAAAAAATAATTACAAAAAATACAATGTAGTATTATATTTTTTTTTAATTGGATTTCAATTTGAATTTTCACAGGGCCCTAAGCCTTCTGGGGCCATAGGCGGCTGCCTACCGCTTCGGCTACTTTGTTCGTGCTACTAGCAGTTATAGCAGTTATAGACTGTCATTTCTCTGCTTATTTGAGCTAAATGATTCCATATGTGTTAGCTCACAGTTTTTGTCTTCACTATTATTCAAAAAAGTGGAAAATAGTAAAACTACCGAAAGCGCAAGGCAAGTTTATTTGTATAGCACATACAGAGGGGCAATTCATAGTGCTTTAACTTATTACGCCTAATAATAGAAACAAAAACAAACATCAGGGCCCAGTTGTTCAGAAGTAATCTGAGCGGATTTCGGCTTTCAGATTGGATCAAATTGAAAATGGGTTGTTCAAAAAAAAAAAAAAAAAAAA
>JACXGI010002760.1:0-33005 GCA_016801175.1 Esox masquinongy | reverse complement strand
TGTAATAAAACTTTGTAAGATAATTCAACATTTGCATCATGTAGTATACAGTATATACATTTATTCATATATTGCACTTGATTTGTTAAAATGATAAAGTAGATAAAGTAGACATTACGCTACCTATTAAGCCTTTCAGAACTATAAAGTGAAATA
Source organism: Esox masquinongy (assembly GCA_016801175.1). Taxonomy (NCBI): domain Eukaryota; kingdom Metazoa; phylum Chordata; class Actinopteri; order Esociformes; family Esocidae; genus Esox; species Esox masquinongy. Next base: position 32,849 of record JACXGI010002760.1, on the reverse strand, counting down.
AATATATGATTTGTCCCCATAAAATAATCCCCCAAACAGTTGTCAATGTCAAACAAAAATAATATATTTAATTTTAACTGTCATTTATCACTGCATATTGATTACAATGACACAATCATCAGAGATCAATCAGTCATTGAGAAAATCTGTGGATCCTCACTGGTAAAGCCTGTAGTTACTGCCACAGGAGTTCAGAAAAAAGGCTGGAAGTGTTCTTCGACAAACAAATATGATGATGCCTACAAGTCACTTCTTAAATGAGAAACCAAAAGGGCAGAAGTACAGATTAATCTGGCAGAGGAACAAATCACTCTTAACCAATTACAGCAAACCAAAGCCAGACTTGATATCTGCCTCCTAAAAGCAGGGCTTCAAAAAGCAAGTATCTCCACAAATGAAGACCTCTGAATGCTCCTTATTCCGTTAACTATTGGATATTTAGCCTTTTTATGATTTAGAACACAGTGTTCAAAATATCCACAATGTATTTCTGAATAATGTATATTTGTTTGTTTTTATTTATTCGTTGGGGATCAGATGAGGGGTCTGACTGTTAAAAAGAAATTGTAAAATGGAAGGGTATGACTGTACTGATATTGTGCAGTTTTCTGTGTCTTTAAATATAAACACTTAGTGACCTCACGCTGGCTATTCTACCTGCGGTTCTTTACATAGCTAGTAGCGTATATTGTGATATGTAGTCCCGTTTAGAGCACAGGTAATCAGGATATGGTTATCTTGAAAAGTTTGTATCTGGATCAGGGTGATCCAATCCAATGTTGCTTTGAAAAAACGTCATGAAAATAAGATGGATTACCTAATCATGGATAGCAAAAAATGGGATTTCCAAATCCGGATCATTCTGATCCAGATTAAACTTTTTGAACAACTGGGCCCAGGACAAACAATATATGCCCATTTTATATTTTCTCCCAGTAACATGTTGCAAAAAAGTTGGGACAGGCACATGTTTATTACAGTGTTGCATCTCCTCTTCCTTTAACAAAACTGTATAAGCGTTTGGGAACTGAAAAGACCAATTTCTGGAGTTTTGAAAGTGAAATGTTTTTCCATTTTTGCTTGATTTAGGATTTCAGCTACTCAACAGTTAGGGGTCTCCTTTGTCATATTTTTCATTTCATTAAGCACCAAATATTTTCAAATGGGTAACAGGTCTGGACTGCAGACAGGCCAGTTTGTCACCTGGACTCTTTTACTACAGAACCATGCTGTTGTAATATGTGCAGAATGTGATTTGTCATTTCTTGCTGAAATAAGCAAGACCTTCCCTGAAAAAGATGTTGTCTGGATAGCAGCATATGTTGCTCCGAGATCTGTATGTATTGTTCAGCATTAATGGAGCCTTCACCCATACCAGGTGCACAACTGTACCCCCATACCATCACGGATGCTGGCTTTTGAACTGTGCACTGATAACAAGCCAGATGGTCCCTCTTCTCTTTAGCCTGGTGGACGCGCCGTCCATGATTCCCAAAAATTATTTCAAATTTTGATTCGTTAGACCACAGGACAGTTTTCCAAATTGCCTCAGTTCATTTTAAATGAGCTTGGGCCCAAAGAGCACGGCAGCATTTGGAGGATCTTTTTTATATCTCGTTCCTTATTGCATGGTAGAGTTTAACTTGCATTTGTGGATGCTGCGATGTACTGTGTTCACAGACAATGGTTTTTGGAAGTGTTCATGAACCCATGCAGTGATGTCCAACATAGAATCATGTCTGTTTTTAATCATGTTACTGACCTGTTGCCAGTTGACCAAATTAGTTGTGAGATGTTCCACCCGGTTCTTTTTTTGTATTACATAACTTTTCCAGTATTTTGTTGCCCCTGTCCCAACTTTTTGAAACATGTTACTGGCATCAAATTCAAAGTAGGCATATATAGTATTTTTCAAGGAACAATAACATTTTTCAGTTTCAACATGTGATATGGTGTCTTTGAATGTTTTCTATTGAATATAGAGTTTGAATGACTTCTGCACATCATTGTCTATGGGATTAAGGTCTAGAGACTGGCTAGGCCACTCCAGGACCTTAATGTGCTTCTTCTTGAGCCACGCCTTTGTTGCCTTGGCTGTGTGTTTTGGGTCATTGTCATGCTGGAATACCCATCCACGACCCATTTTCAATACAATGGCTGAGGGAAGGAGGTTTTCACCCAAGATTTGACGGTACATGGCCCCGTCCATCGTCCCTTTGATGCGGTGAAGTTGTCCTGTCCCCTTAGCAGAAAAACACCCCCAAAGCATAATGTTTCCACCTCCATGTTTGACGGTGGGGATGGTGTTCTTGGGGTCATAGGCAGCATTCCTCCTCCTCCAAACATGGCAAGTTGAGTTGATGCCAAAGAGCTCGATTTTGGTCTCATCTGAGCACAACACCTTCACCCAGTTCTCCTCTGAATCATTCAGATGTTCATTGGCAAACTTTAGACGGGCCTGTACATGTGCTTTCTTGAGCAGGGGGACCTTGCGGGCACTGCAGGATTTCAGTCCTTCACGGCGTAGTGTGTTACCAATTGTTTTCTTGGTGACTATGGTCCCAGCTGCCTTGAGATCATTGGCAAGATCCTCCAGTGTAGTTCTGAGCTGATTCCGCACCATTCTCATGATCATTGCAACTCCACGAGGTGAGATCTTGCATGGAGCCCCAGACTGAGGGAGTTTGACAAGTTCTTTTGAGTTTCTTCCATTTGCAAATAATCGCACCAACGGTTGTCACCTTCTCACCAAGCTGCTTGGCGATGGTCTTGTAGCTCATTCCAGCCTTGTGTAGGTCTACAATCTTGTCCCTGACATCCTTGGACAGCTCTTTGGTCTTGGCCATGGTGGAGAGTTTGGAATCTGACTGATTGATTGCATCTGTGGACAGGTCTTTTATACAGGTAACAAACTGAGATTAGGAGCACTCCCTTTAAGAGTGTGCTCCTAATCTCAGCTCGTTACCTGTATAAAAGACACCTGAGAGCCAGAAATCTTTCTGATTGAGAGGGGATCAAATACTTAATTCACTCATTAAAATGCAAATCAATTTATAACATTTTTGACATGCGTTTTTCAGGATTTTTTTGTTATTCTGTCTCTCACTGTTCAGATAAACATACCATTAAAATTATAGACTGATCATTTCTTTGTCAGTGGGCAAACTTACAAAATCAGCAGGGGATCAAATACTTGTTTCCCTCACTGTATGGCTAGTCTTGGTTTTTCTTTGCACTGTATCTTGGTTTTTCTTTGCATCTCATGTTGTATTGTATTAAGTGTACGCAGAGGTGGGTAGATTACTTTTTAAATGTAATCCGTTACAGTTACAAGTTACCTGTCCACATTTGTAACCAGTAACGTAACTTTTTGATTACTCAAACTCAGTAAGGTAATCTGATGACTTTTAATTACTTTTTGATTACTTTCACATTAAGAGGCATTGGAAAAAAAATAGGAAGAGCCTATTACCAATTCAACACCTTTTGCGGGATCAATCAATGTTAGAGTTTACATAGCTGGACAAAAACGGAATTTGCATTTTACCTTATGGATTGTGTACAGTGCCTTTGGAAAGGGTTTCTAAACCATTGCTTTCTATTTCAATATGATTGGGCTACATCTCTACATTACACGCTAAAGGTATGTCAGATATTCAGTCATTCCAATTAATCCAATAACCCTCGACCTTCCAGAATCTGACTTATCTGAACATAACCCAAAATCTAATGATGCATAAGCCTATTCTGTTGTGTTTTATTCATGTTTTTAATTGCTTCAAAACATTGTTGAAAAATAAATGGCAAGTACTCGAAAAGGTTATTGACATTGTTGTATATAAAAATTAAGATATCCGTAGGATTTCGCACATAAACTAAACCTGCAGTAGTCTGATGTTTTGCTCCACAACCAACAACAATGTCAAAATGTTGCAGAAACCCCAGGCACGCGAATGCATGTTTGCAAGTGTGAACACCCGCATAGAAGTAAGATTTACCCGCGCGAACGTAACTTACGATTATTAGGGAAAGCAGTGATGGATTTTCAAAACGCAAATTAAAGCAAAGCAAGCAAAATCACATGGCCTACCTGTATGGACCGAGTTAATGTGGCTGCTCAAATGCAAACAATCGTTCTTTGGCAGTGCTTCCCAACACACCTTTTCTCCTCAAATGTCGTGGTAAATTCCATATAATGTTTTATCTTGAAGGCAGCGTCATGTTGCAGCTATCTAACAAATAGTTGCCTAATCTATTAAACAGTTCCTGTCTAAGTTATACGGTGCAACTCGTCCTGGCTGTGTTGTTCGGTGCATTTGACAAATAAACCTTGAAACTTGAAAAATATATAACACCAGGTAGGCCTATCATTGTTCTGAGAAAGATGCGCCGAGTAGATGACTAAATAACATTTTATATGGCTCAGCTAATATTATCGTAGATATACTCCGTTTTTCCAGCCATCCAACCAACCAAAACCGGAGAAAATTAAACTAGCGCTTCTTCCGTCACTGATCTGGTTATGCGAGCCCAGCTTTGCGCGCATGATGATTACACACAACTGAGGCGCGCAATTCTTATTTTGGTTCAAATAACGATGTTTTTAAAACATTAAATAATAAACTCAAACATGCAAAATGTCATAATTATTTCGCGCACCTGTTCTTTTTCAATTTAAGTAATCCAAATGTAATCATACATTTTTTTCAAAAGTATCTGTAATCCGATTACAATATTTTTGTTGGCAACGTAACGGATTACAGTTACTGTTTTTTCTGTAATCCGTTACTCCCCAACTCTGAGTGTACGTATTGTGTCAATTGGTTTGTCTTAAGTATTTCAAGTAAAGTACCTTTGATCCTTGCAATTGCTTCCAGTTTCCTCTTGTACATGTGACAACGGTGTTGGCTCTGCCATGAATTGTATTCATTGTATGAATTGTATGAATGGGAGTGAATTGTAGCCAGCAATGAAAGGGATCTGGTGAAAACTGGTGGAATTATGAATGTTAAGAAATACACAGATTTTGATTCTTCATGCTGTACCTTTGGGTGAATGATGTGGCAAACATACCTTCAGCATGATAAAATAAGACCTACCTGTAGCAGAAGTTTGCAGGTGGAACAAAAAATACTGAATTGTTTGAAAAACACGTTTTCTTTTTTTAACTTTTCATTGTATTAATATTTGCACTTTAAAAATGAAAAAGAAATTCAAAGAGAGTACATTTAGTGTACAACTTGCTAACACTTATCAATAAAATACATTGGATAGAGGACTGTTTCTGCTCATTTTTACGCCAAAACATTTGATACCTCCTAGTTGAAGGCTGGATGTAGAAAATGAGTTTGACACCCCTTATTTAGAAGGCCGAGAGGCATATGGGGATGGACTTTCAATATGGAGGACATCTCTCAATGCAAACACTGCAGAAATGTTTATGACAGTCAAATCCCATGGGGACTCAACAGCAAGGAAGGCTGTTGAGTCAAACAGCAGACTCAAACACACAGCTATGGTAAAGACACATTTTTCCATTCTTCAATAAGAAAATTTCAAACAGATATGTAAATGTACTTAGCATATTCAATAAAATATGTATGTTGATGAATAGAATAGAAAAGATGAATATAAATGTGAACTTGTCCTATCTGCATGAATGAAGAGACTTACAAAAACATAACACCGATATATACACAGGCATCTATTATAAACAACCACTATGAATGTGTCTACATTGTGCATATTCTTTAAATTAGGAACATGATTCAAATGAAATGTAAATGTAAACAATGCGCCATTTTGATTTTTTAATAAATCCAATAAAAAATGCTGACTTTAACACATTTGTGATCTCAATGAACATGGGAGCAAACATTGCCTTTAAAATGTACCTTTTGGACGAAGTCTGATAGGATTGGTGGTATATGAATTAGTGTATAATTTGTGTATTATATTGTATGACATCACAATGCATGCCTGTTTCTGCATACTAACAGTACGAATATGTTAAAATAAAACCTAAACCTTATTGAAATGTCATGCAGTATGTATTTGCAGGCCTACAATTATATCAAGATGGAGGATTGGGAGGTAAAGGAGAATCCTCATTCAATTAGAAAATATTATACTAAAGCCAGAAACTGTTTCCCAAACTGTACCCTATTATATATAGTGCACTATTTTTGACTAGAGCCCTACAGAAGTAGTGTGCTATATAGGGAATAGGTTGTAATTTTGGAGGCCAGGGTTTGGCTACACAAGAGGCTCCAGATGCCAAGCTGATGCCAACTGATGCCAAGGACAAGGATTTCAGCATGACGGGGGGACAAAGCAGGCACAGATGGTCCTAGTATCCCTTTGGGAGAGGAATTAAAAAGGAAAAGTACCTCAGGATATTAAACAAACACACCACACACATAGATACACACAAACACACTGAAGTCTGCATACATTTGAATCAAAGTTACCTGATGGTCACAGAGTATATTTAGTTTTGGCCTGATATCTAATCAGCATATTTCATTGAAAATATTACCTAGGAAGGTCCTAGGTCAGAGGTCAAATTAGTTTTTCCTTAAATTTACAGAATGCCACTAATGCCATTGTCTATGAAGTGGCAGACATACTCTCTTGGGCTGCTTAGCTCACAGTCTGTGTGGCTTCAACTCAGGATTTGCAAATAATTCATAATGTTTCTGATATTCAATGTTAGCTGACTCAAGAGTTAGGATTATTTTTTTTCTGTGACTTAATTCCGGTGATTATTCTGTCTTGCTGGCTGGAAGTAAACCAGTAACACTCTACCATGTGCAGAAAAGAAATGTATAATGTTGTTTAGAACTGGTAATTGATCCTGTGGTGTAATTGTTATTGCAACAAACCTTTATCATACTTTATAGACAGATGTTGTTTCATGACACAACAATGAAAATAATTTGAGTGCAGATGATTGAGTTACAATAAATGTATATTGTAATAACATACCTGACAGTCATCAAGATTGCCACAACTACACATATTTTTTAAGGTATGCTATTATTATGTTGGTTACTTGAGGAGGGCAGAGACTTTGGCTATTTAGGAGTCAGTGAACACTGCGAATCGTCAGGGATGAGTTGATGAGGGAAGTGGGGAATGGGTGAAAATCTCCATAGATGAGCTGGATAAGGGAGAAGGGGATGGGATCGAGAGGGCAGAAAAGGTGGTAAATACATTGAAAAGTTCAGTGTATGAGGGACGAGTTGGTTGACAAAGTCGTCCACAAAGATGGAACACTGCGGTAGCAAAGATTTTCCCTGTGTTAGAGGAAAACCTAGAAATTTCGAACAATATAAAGTGGCTTTAAGAGGACAGAGGAAGAAAAAGGAGGGAATGAAAGATGAGTAATCAGTGACCTGAAGAAGGGTATCAGTGGATTGCAGTGGGTTGCATTTCCTGCCTTGTGAGTGGGAGACAACTGGGAAATAGTGAGGTCAAAGATGAGAAGAGTGGAAAGAAATGAATCGAAAGCAGATGTTGTGAAATTGCCCAGTAATATTAGTGGCGAGCCATCATCCGTTAGTAAGCTTATCAGGGTATCAAGCTCAGTGAGGATGTCATGCCCTAGGCAACTAGATGACATAAGAAATAACAATATTTATAGTGTAGCCTTTGGGCATTAGAATAGATGTAGTCATATGCCATACTGGAAATACAGTGCTTCTTAAAAGTTTGAGAACCCTACAGGATGATCATTATTTTTGTATGACATTTTGAAATAAACTCATGAAATCCTTATCTAAACCTGAATTTGTAATAAAGATATTAAGGACACAAAAACATAGAATATATTTTCATTGTATATTTAACAAAACTGTATTATTTAACAAAAATTCACAAAGGAGTTCACAGATTTCACATGGGCAAAAATATGTGAACCCCTTCATTCAATAGCTTGTGGCACCACCATTAACAGCAAAATCTTCAAGTACATCACCTGTAGCCACTAATTAATCTCTGACATCTTTTATGAGGGAGTTTTGCCCTCATAAAAGATTGAGGGGTATCTAGCACATTTCACCCGCTTCACCTCCAACCAAAGCATTGCTATTGAAATATTGTCAGGACTTTGACTTGGTCAATCCAAAACACAAGTATTTGTTTGTTCTGAGCCATTCTTTGATGTATTTGCATAAATGTTCATTATCTTGTTGGAAGTCCCATTTTTGGCCCAGCTTTAGCTCTTTGACTGATGGCCTGACATTCTGTTGAACAGTATCCTCAGTATAGTATAGCTTAGTATAGCTCAGTTCCCATAATGCAGTTGACCAGGTCCAGTGGAGGAAAAGCAGCCCCAGAACTTGACATTCCCACCACCATGCTGTTAGCATGGTGTGTTTTATATTCACCTATTTGGATAACACCAAACTGACCAGGCTTATTCTGTCAATTTATCAGAGTCTCGCCAAAACATTTTCTTAAATATCCATGGTTTGACTGGTTCATTTAGTACCCAATTATTTACCCACCTGATTCTACTTACCTAATTAGCTTAGCCAGTTCAGCCAGGAAACCTGGGTGGTAATAGTTCAGCAATGCATCAGCTGATGCAGGATTGCTCTATCACATGTCAGATTGTAAAGCTGTCTATATAACCATGAGGTTACTCAGTCAGTCGTTGTTGAGCTTGTACTAGTATGTGGGTGCATGTCCCCGGAGTCGTTTTCACTGTCGTCCGTGATTAGCTGTCCTGTTGGGTATGGGGGATTTCGTCTTCATCCTAGAATTGGTGATCCTTATGCTACCTGGTAGTGGCGCTGCCATCGGGATCTGTCACGAAGGGTTCTTTGACAGTAATAGGAAAACATTAAGTCGCAATTTGGCTAGATTGTAGTCTGACCATAGATTTAACACATATGCGATATATGTGATTCAAGAAGGGAACATTCGATTATTAATGTCACTAGATACATTTAGAATGAGATGGTGTAACCATCAGTATTATCACGTGATACGTTTAGTAGCTATAATATGGGGATATTATTAGAATGACAGGTATTGTTGCCTTTATTTCGTGGGAATCATTGTCATGGGGAGCAACCATGGTGCATAGTATTAATGTGTTGTCATTTATTTCTAGTGGAATTGACCGTATTGTAGGAATGCGTGTTCACTGACTATGTGCTACCTAATGCAGTTTGCTTCGGTCGGTGACTTCTGGTTCTATGAACGGATGCTGGCTGCGGCAGGCTGCACCGAGGCCGGCGCAGTTTGACATTTTCCAAGCATGACCTACCCGTTTCGTATTGACGACTTCAGCCACTAGAGGGACACCGGATTTTACTCATTGTGATGGTCTTTCTTGAATGAATGGCGTTCTGTGCAGCGTTACGGAGTGCAGGAGTTAATGTGAACGGGGCTTCATGCCTAATGTACAGGATGCTGCTCGTGGTCTCTTGCGCTGTCATATTCCTGTCTTCACGCAGCTGGTCAGTCTGTGTTTCTATGTATGGATGCATGTGTGTGCGTGTATGTTCATGTGTGTACAAGTGTGTATGATGCAGCGACATATCTGTTTATGTTTGAGCGTCGACAATGCGTTCCTTGCGGTTGTGCAAAATCAGGTGTGCTGCATCGCTTCATCTAAATCTGGTCGTTGAGCGCTCTTCAACAGTCTGTGTCTTGTTGCTTGCCTGGCGTCTTCAGGTGGGTTTAATCTAACTGTGCTTCTACGATGCGGAGATAGATTGCATGTGTCCATTTGTCTCAATGGATCCTTCCTATGTGGGGGCTCCCGCTCGCTGTAGATGGTTTCCTTGCCATGAGTGGCATTGTGTTTACCTGCAGAACTCTGGTGCTGTTGTCATGGCCACTCAGTTGTTATCCTGTCAAATGTATTTGGTACCACAGCTCTCTCAGTAGAGATGAGGCTGTGCTCATACTGTGTTGGGGATTTGCAGGGGTGTTTCTGGTATCTTTGATTGTGCGATTTGATCTCGTCTTCTTATTGCGGCTTGTGTGCACTCCATGTTCATATGACATTGCAGTAATGGGAGTTTCAATCTAGAACCGGGGTATGTACTCTGTCATGTTAATCCGGTAGTGAAATACTGCAGGTGGTTGTCATGCTAACAGGGTGGAGCTTCCAAGTTTACGTTATCATGCGGTATGGTATGCAATTCCTGTGCAGGGATTGCATCATGCCAGATTGATCAGATTCATCTTAGTATTATCAGGTTGGCTTCGTGTCTGTGTGGTTGGCTGCATTGACATTGCTGTCATATTGTGGTCTTTTCTTGCTCTGCATGTCGTTCTCTTTTCTGCAGTTCACATTTGTCATTTCCCTATTACTGGTTGATGCATTTGTTCTTTTGATTCCATGTCTCTCCCTGCAATGATGGCAACTGCTGGTGGCCGGGATCCGCTGTTCTACTAAGTTGCCGGTGAGCCGATGACACGTTCTTGGTTGTCGTCCCAGATCTTCCTGCTCAGCTGACTTCAAGAGTTGTCTCCAAGTTCATATTCCGCGTTTGACTCACGTTGCCGCTGGTTGCTGCCAGATTCCTGCGTCACTTCGACCCGCCTGGTCATCCCAGTCCTTGTCCTCTGGTGGTGCGGTCAATCTGGATTCCTGCTAAAGACTCTGGACATGCTTGTCTGCATGTATTGACCTGCTGGTCCATGCTAACTGTTGCTGTGGCCAAAGGCTGTGTACTGTCTTCTCTTCACCCGGCACAGCTAGAGGAGGCCTAGCCACCCCTTGGAGTCCAGGTCCTCTCTAGATTTCTTCCTAGGTTTGAACTTACTAGGGAGTTTTTCCTAGCCACTGTGCATCATATTTGTTGTTTCTTGTTCTTCAGGGTTTCAGGTTGGGTGTATGTCAAAAACGTGCAACAGCTGATTTCAGTTGCTTCGTAATCTCTGATGCTGAGGCCACAATGTCGGAAGTGCTGTTGGTATTGTTTTGTGTCCCGTATGGTGTGTATCATTCTGTGACTACTATTGGGTGGTGGGGGTGTACTGATTGTCACAGGTCGTGTGTTACTTACGACGGAGCGTATGCAAGCACGTGGGCTTGACAGGTGCTGGGGGATCGACTAAATCCGGGGTCAGCCATCAAGTAGGGTATTCCACCACCAAGATGTCTGGTGCATCTTATTCTGGCTGGCACCTGGTGGCATCAGGTGGGAGTGATGTTTCTAGGGCAATGTATGGGTGACGCGTTGCCGAGTAGGTTTATTCTCACCTAACAAATGGCTGGTCCATCTTGCTCCTGTGAGGCCCCTTGCGGTGCGTTATGTGAGAATGAATACTCTGTCTGAGAGCGTTTGTATGGGTGATGCGCTGCTATGTAGCTTTTTTCCCACATAACAAGATGGCTGGTCCATCTTGACCGGTGAGGCACCTTGTGGTGTGTTATGTGGCAATAAATACTCAGTCTGAGAGCGCTGTGTGGGTGGTGCACTATCCTGTGGGTTTATTCTCACCTGACAAAATGGTTGGTCCATTCTGCTCCTGCGAGGCACCCTGCGGTGTTTCATGTGGGAATTAATACTCGTTCTGAGGGCGCTGTGTGGGTGATGCGCCACTGTGTAGGTTTATTCTTGCCTAACAAGATGACTGGTCCATCTTGCTCCTGCGAGGCACCTTACGGTGTTTTATGTGAGAATAACTACCCAGTAGAATGCATGTCTGAGTCTCGGGCGGAGCTGGTATGAGATGGCGCTCCGCTGTACAACGTTGTGTCTGGCAGTGGTTTTGCAGCGTTGGGGGATCGATACTGCGTACCTTGCTCATTGCCATGGGAATTGCATAAAAAATAACCAAGGTATGTTATTGTGGTAGTATCGTATACACAATCATGTGATGGCAATGAGTTACCCTAAAGGCGCAGAACCTAATGCCAAGACTTGCATGTACAGGGCCGTACAGAAATTATCCAAAAAATGGTTAAACTCATTCGTGGTGTTTTCTGTCTGAACTTGATTTAACCAATACAATTTGGGGTTCACTTATTTTTGCCCCTGGACTAATTACTGCTCTAAACCAAAATATTGAATAGGGAACTATACACTGCGTGCACAATTATTAGCCAACTGAGTATTCTGATCATATTATTATTTCTATGCACATTGTCCAACTCCAAACCATATAAACTTGAATGCTCATTGGATTGAATCATTTTCAAGTGATATCTATTTTTGTAATGAGGGAGTGTGTGGCAACAGTGAATAACACCTTATATAAAGGTGTGCATAATTATTAGGCAGCTTCATGACCTCAGGTAAAATGGGCCAAAAAAGAGATTTAACTGACACTGAAAAGTCATGAATTGTAAAATGCCTTTCAGACGAATGCAACACTCTTGAAATAGCTGAACTATTGAGGCGTGACCACCGGACACTCAAGCGTTATGTTGCAAATAGTCAACTTGGGTGCAAAAAATGCATGGAGAAGAAAAGACGCAAATTAACTGCAAAAGACTTGAGAAGAATTAAACGTGAAGCTACCAGGAACCCATTATCCTCCAGTGCCACCATATTCCAGAACTGCAACTTACCTGGACTGTCCAGAAGTACAAAGTGTCAAGTGCTCAGAGACATAGCCAAGGTCAAGAAGGCTGAAAAAAGACCACCACTGAATAAGATGCACACATTGAAGTGTATAGATTGGGCAAAGAAATACCTGAAGACAGATTTTTCAAAGGTTTAATGGACAGATGAAATGAGAGTGACTCTTGATGGACCAGATGGATGGGCCTGTGGCCATCACCAGTGGACAAAGGGCACCACATTGAGTCAGGCGCCAGCAAGGTGGAGGAGGGGTACTGTTATGGGCTGCTATCATTAAAGATGAGGTAGTTGGACCTTTTCGGGTTGAAGATGGACTGAAACTCCCATACCTACTGCCAGTTTCTTGAAGATACCTTCTTCAAGCAGTGGTACAGGAAGAAGTCCGCAGCATTCAAGAAGGCCATGTTCTTTATACAGGACAATGCTTCATCACATGCATCCAAGTACTCCACTGCTTGGCTATCAAACAAGGGCCTCAAAGATGACCGAATAATGACCTGGCCCCCTTCTTTACCTGACTTAAATCCTATTGAGAACTTGTGGACCCTTCTCAAATGTGAGATTTACAGTCAGGGAAGACAATATACCTCTTTGAACAGCATTTGAGAGGCTGTAGTTGCTGCTTCAGCAAAAGTTGATCATTAACAGATCAAGAAACTGACAGACTGCATGGATGGAAGGCTCATAGCAGTTATTGAAAAGAAGGGTGGCTATATTGGTCACTGAATATTTTTGAAAGGCCAGAGATGTTATTTAATTTTCATTTTGTGTTACTTATTTGTAGCACTTACTCTAAAAATTTTGAATAAACAAGTGAGTTGGAGAAATTATTTTTGTAATTTAGTTGCCTAATAATTGTTGCCTAATCATTGTGGACACTTGTGTTCTCCTGAGAAAGATCAAAACTCTTTTTTTCTTTGTTAAATATTCAAGTTTGAGGTTCAGTGATATTTTGGATTGACTGAGAGCATTGTGTTTGTTCAACAATAAAATACATTTTGAGGAATTAATTGTGCACCCAGTGTAAACCAGTTACATCAGATAAAAAAAGACTTGTTCTGATTAAATGAAGACTCCATGGAGAACACAAAAAAAACTAAAATTGCACAAGGGGTTTACATACAGCAGAAAAGGAAAGAATCATCCCCATATTGCATAGAAACAATGAGTAATGACAGAACAACTAGTAGATACTTGTTAGAGGAGCATAGTCAAAACATACTTTCACGGTTCTTGAGAATAGCAGGACACAGGTGCAGAGGTGACTTACATAAAGATAATTCAATTCCAAGATTTCTTCAGAAGGCTTGACATAACCATAACAGACGACAAGCTCCAAAAATGACTCACAAGTAACACTAGGTCAGGAGGAACTTAAATAGGGACTTAACAAGGGGTAAACAAGTCACAGGAAAAAACAATTACAATGATGGGACTAAACTGAACAGGGAAAATAGAACAGAAAACACATCAAATATAGAAATGGCACAACAAAACAGAAGCCCTGTCAATTAGTTTTTTGCTATACATTCAAGTTAGGGCAGGAAGTGAAAATATAAAATAATCGTATGTATTAAAAACAACCTCAAAGACGTGACGTCAGGTCTCAGATGATTCAGACTCAAGTCACGTCATTGGATTTTCAGATAAGGCTGTAGAGACATAGCAATAATATTCATTTTTCATACTTTGTTGATAGTGATTACACCTGCCATAGTTCAAATGTTGATTACATTCAGTAAAAGTGTAGGTTTTGCTTTGCATTCCCTTTCATCTTAAACCCAAATTACATTTTAAAAGAATTTTGTGACCCAAGCTCATAAAAACATGGAACTATGTGAAAATATCTGTATATTTCATTGTCTTTATACCTAATACCTACACTACTGTTCAAAAGTTTGGGGTCACTTAGAAGAGTCCTTGTTTTCAAAAGAAAAGCAAATTTTTTGTCCATTAAAATAATATCATATTGATCAGAGATACAGTGTAGACATTGTTAATGTTGTAAATTACTATTGTAGCAGGAAATGGCTGATTTTGTAATAGAATATCTACACAGGCATACAGAGACACATTATCAGCAACATTCACTCCTGTGTTACAATTGCACTTTGTTTGCTAATCCAGGTTTATCAATTTAAAAGGCTATGTGGTCTTCCTTTAGCCTTCATTTCTCAGAACAAGGATAGACTGACGTGTTTCAGAAGAAAGTTCTTTGTTTCTGGTCATTTTGAGCCCGTAGTGGAACCCACAAATTCTGATGCTGAAGATACTGACCTAGTTTAAAGAAGGACAGTTTTATTACTTCCTAAAATAATTGCAAAAGTGTTTTCTAATGATTTTAAAATGCAAAACTTGGATTAGCAAACACAACGTGCCATTGGAACACAGGAGTGATGGTTGCTGATAATAGGCCTCCATTTCCACTAAGAAAATTTTCATACAATGTTTTTCTACAATAAATGTTTTTATTCTAAACCGATGTTGCTTACTGATTTTATTCTGAACTGATACTGCTTACTCATACATGACACCTCCCCCATTCAATTCACCTGCTTATAAAACACACACACATTGGTTTGTTTTTCAACCTTGTGAGGAACTGAGACCTAACGCTGAACCAGAAATCCATGTTCCCTACCACTAAACATAACCATACCCTTCGTCTAACCTTAGTGTTAGTAGATAGCTAGTTAAAATGTACTGATAGTCACTAGAAAATCTGTAGAGCATCTACAGAAACACTTTAAAGTGTTATTGTTGATTTCTTTCAGAGCTCATTCCCTTTGATACATTGTCAGCACCCACAACCAACTGTTTTCCACACCTTCTTTACTGACCCTTGTACTCTGTATTGATCTGTACATATTGCAGAAATCCATGTTCCCTACCACTAAACATAACCATACCCTTCGTCTAACCTTAGTGTTAGTAGATAGCTAGTTAAAATGTTACTGATAGTCACTAGAAAATCTGTAGAGCACCTATAGAAACACTTTAAAGTGTTAATGTTGATTTCTTTCAGTTGCAGTATATGTCCTCAGATGTTACATAGGGAAGCTTCTCACTCAAATATGAGAGCTCATTCCCTTTTACACATTGTCAGCACCCACAACCAACTGTTATCCACACATCTTCTTTACTGACCCTTGTACTCTGTATTGATCTGTACATATTGCAGAATTGGTTTCAGAATAGATTTTCTGCTTGTGATTGCAGACTCACACAGGCCCTTAGTTCATTAAAGCCTATGTTACAATGGTGCCTTCTGTGAAAGCGGCAACCTACAGAAAAGGGGCCAGGAGGAGAGTGCTTTATTGAAAGCCCCCCAAAATAAAAAGTAGCTTGCAACAGTTTTTTTTTTACAAAAACTCTTAAAACAATTGGTCCTCTGAAATAAAATATCTCATAACAAATTTATTCATAGGATCGCCTCTAATTTTACATGTTTCACAGAATCTTGGTTTGTAATTAGTGGCAGTGAATAATCCATGGAAGCATATGCATTACATAAATGTTTTTATGTGGACTTGAGGCTACTTGTGGTCCGGCATGGGTGCTAATTCTATGCTCGGTGCTGTCAAGTGACTTTCAAGGTGACTGTATTACTGATACACAGGAATGTAGGATGCTGTCCCAGGTGGTCTTTTATGCTGCAAAGCTGTTATCAGATCCCACAATGTCTACTCTGCACAGCACAAATACAAAAAAGCAACCTGGCAAGCCACCAAGGTGTCCTTGTATGTATCTCCTTGAGTGTGCAAATGTATTGTATGGAGCTTGGTTAAGCGTTCAACATTAACTACAGGATGTTTGCATATATCCTTTAGTCTGAGGCCAGATATATGTGCAGTGATAAACACAAATAGAAAATAGTATAACACCTGATGAGAGTGCCCACATGAACATGTTGAACAGTGCTTTGAGGTAGGAAGGTCAAATTACATAAAAATGGGTGGCTGGAGGATGCTCTTCCCTTCTTGTAATGGTAGGTGAACACTAAAGGAACATCAGAAGACCATGAACAGATCCCTGAGGAACACCTTAGCGTCAATCTTCAACTATACTAAAGCACTTAATGAAGGACAGGAGCTAAATGCCTTGTAAAGTGTGTCATAGAGAGAAAGAGAGCGACTGCCTAACAGCTCAAGACAGCCTGACCTATATATAAGATGTGATGTGGACAATATCCCAGGGATGCAATGTAGCTCTCCCTGAACAGAACATTTCAATTATATCCAGGCATTATCCAGGAAGAAGCAGAAAGGTTGCATGAGTCATCTCCAAGACTGTAACCCTCCATCCAGCACCCCACCAAATGTTCCCTCACTACAAAGTAATGACACATGTTATTCCAACCATGCTAGAACCTTTTGTATATGATTTGTTATGGTGTAATGTGCGTAGGGCCAGGTACATTACATGGATGTCAAAAATGCAATGAATGACGCACTGTGCATGGAATGTATAGGCTACCTATCCAGTTCTAAAGATGCAGTTTTCACCTTGGTGGCAGCTTAAGTGCAGCGCTCCTGAACATTTGTGGATATTTAGGTATTTGTGAATGTTTTTAAATAAGTTTCTTTTTCAATTCTTCTGTTTCTGATAAAATTTTGTTGCATTTTTAGGGTGGTTTCATAGCTACATATTTGCAGATTGACTAACAGGTTAACTAGTTTTGTTATGCTTGCAATCTATGAAACACTTGCACTAAAGAACGCATGGTTATGGCTGCGAATGGAGATGGATTATAGCAGAATGTAAACATTGAGCACCATTTGAAAGCATCATTTTAAATATACACATTCAATAATGTCAATAGAAATGGTCTGGATTTATAAGAAACCAAGCAGTACAACTGTTAACTACCAAATCACCGCTCCATTAATCCAGTGCTTAAGTAGTTAAACTAAAAAGCCATTACAACAGGACAGCTGAGCTTATGCTACTAAACTGCAGCAACAATTTCAGGTACTAGCTGGCTGGATACTACAACAGTACAGCGATTACTCAAAATACATGAACAATTGAAAAATGTAAACCTTTTCTCAGAAGCAGAAGTGGCAGCTAGTAGAAATGACTATGAAGCTAGGCACCTGAAACAGCATAGGAAAACCGTTAAATGCTGAACTATACCTTGTGGCTATAACATCAGCAGCTGATTAGGCTGGCCCAAATAAACATCAATACATCCTCAAACATAATCATTAGGTGAAAATTCCAAGGACGTAAATTCCATGGCATAGCCCACCGGCAAGTTAGCTAGCAATTTACTAGTTATAACATCCGGCTAATATCAAAAGGTCTGCATGGTGCATGGTACTGCATCAATATATCTATATGTTCAAATATCTACTTCATCTACCATGAAATATTTGCATTTTTTCTAATTGGTTTGAATAAGAATGGATTAGAACAGGGCACCGGCTCACGCCCAGGAGGTAAATCAATGCCAGGAGGACTTTGGTTCCACATTTCACTTGGTGCTAAACACACCTACCTAGATAGATTAATTTAATCCCTTCACTTCAGTGGCATGAGTGAATGGGAAGAGAAATATCTTCATACTGAGGGGGGTGCTATGCTTATTCTTAGTGGTGCTTCAGCACTGTCTTGCTCCACCCTGGAGCTACAAATGAATAGGATAAAGAGTGCTGAGGAAAACAAAAGAAATTGCTACTATTAATTCTGAAAATTGGGTTGTGGGCTAGCTCACAGAGCTGCTAAAGGATCACCCAAGAACCGTCTTTCTTCGACTTGCCCACCACGAAACCATCAGCAGAATCCATTACCATTAACTAAAATGTACCTATGAACCTTTTGAATTAGCACTCATCAAACTTTATTGATATAATACCTGTTAACGTTTTTTTAAACCCTCATCCTACTGACTGGGGTACCTGCAGACCCCTGAGGTGGACTTTCTGTCATATCTCACAGGTGCTTTATTCTATCATTCCAATTTTTCATGACTTTGTCAATCAATTTGTTCCTAATGACTTCATATCATTGTTTTTAGTTTATTTTTAATTAGTGCTTTTTAAAAATACCAATGTATTGGGGTTCATGTTTCCAATAGGTCACAATTTAAAGTATCACAAACTGTCATGGGGGGGGCACTCTGTCAGTCATTTTGAAGGAGACGGACACAGATGCAGCAGACACACATTTCCTACCATCAGGCAGGCGGGACAGGTCTCTTAGCTCCTGCACCAGCAGGGTCAGGAACAGTTTCTTTCCAGCTACTGTAACCCTGCTAACTGTGACCCAGACTAACAATACCCAGCTGCCCACCGCTTAGTACTGCCTCACAGGGATCTTGTTGCACTACTCTCTTTGTACTACTGGACTCTGACATTGCTGTGCAAAGTGATAAGGACGTTTTCAGTTGTTACATGTACATGTCTACCTCGGGAACCTCATTGCTGCTATCCCTGCATTTCAGTTGCACATGCTACCTTGCACCTTCAATTTGTCTTCATTGCACATTTAGAATTGCCATTTGTACTTGCATCTGCCTTCATTGCACATTTATACATCCCACCAATAACATACATTGTTCTTAATTGTTTCACTTGTAATTTTTTTGCACTCTTCTATTTGCACTTCTGGTTAGATGCTAACTGTGTTTTGTTGTACTGTACATGTTCAATGACAATAAAGTTGAATCTAATCCAGTCTAATTTCTATTATTTTATATTGGGGAGAAAAAATGACCCCGATTGGTTTCACCATATAAATATAACACAAATAATGTTTACATGAAATTACTGAAAACTAAATGATACCAGAATCAAAGGATGGTAAGTAAGCTTTTACATACTAATGTGGATTGCACATGGTATAAAAGCTGCAATTTGTATTAAAGAAAAATATATTTTAATTTTACACAATATGCAAATTAACTGTAACTTTCCTAATATAATAATAATCAGTTTTCCTTTTTCAGACAACATTAATTACATAACTAATAATGTTTTAAGTTAAAATTTTGCTATGATGGTTGTTTATTACAGTAGTTTATTGGGGTCCACAGGGACCCCAGTTGTTAGTCCTTGTAAGTTAAATATCTTGGTAGCATGAGGGTTGCAACATATGGCAAGTAAAAATAATTTCTTTCCCCTTAAGCCATGAAACTTTTGTAGTTATGGGTAATGGTCAGATTATTGATCTTTTGGTGAAATCTCTAATCGACTTATTAATGATTGGATGTGCCAGTTCAATTCAGCTGGGTGATTTCATTGCTTTGCATCACAGCCAGCTAATTCCAGTTTGGCTGTGTGGCTAATTCAAAGCACAAGAAAAACATATGCATAAACATTTAATGCCCCCACTGTATGCTTTTTATGGTGAATGCATCAAACATGCCCCAGTTGTGGAATATCTGTGTCATTTATATGACCACCTTTCTCCGCTCAAATCATGACATGGCTCTCTACATCTTCAAAGATGCAGTATTTACAGTTCCTAACCTGTAATGATACAGTGCCCTCCAGAGGAACCCTTGGTAAATATGAGCAAAAACGTTTTGAAAAAATGTAATTGTTTTCTATAATCTTGATTTTTCATAAATAATTTGAGACATTTAAGGCAAAAGATAAAATTGTGAGGTAATTTTTTTTTTTTAAAATCTTCAACAATGAATACATATAAAAACAACAAGTGGTAAAATTATTGGCACCCCGAGAATTTTTTATGAGTTACATCTAATAAAAGTATCTTCTGAGTCATTGAGAATTCTTAAGTGGTCACCCATGACTTTCTGTTTCATTGGGGTACAAATATGTTACGATACACATGCCAAACTCCCTTATTTATCTTTCAAAATGGGGGAGGTCAGAGAACTTGCAAATGAAGAGACAAAAGTTTGTTGACATCAATAAATTAGACAATTTTCTATACCTTCTATACAATTTTCTATACCCGGATTTAACCAATTAGAAACGAAATATTATGTCTGTTTTTCCTTACAGTATGTAGAGACTAATAGCTGACAGCAAAATTAGAACAAATTTTACCACATAATTCATTGTTCAGTACTACCTTATTTAATTCTTCTTTTACCCTTTCGGTCATAGGGGCACAATGTGATACCTCTATGTCCTTGGTGATGTATTTCTTATTCAGTGGTTTGTCGTAGCTACTGTAGCTGTCTAGAATCGCTGCAGGGGTCCTCATGGGATTCCCTGTCATGGACTAATAGTCTCAATGTCAGAAGGGTTCACTCTGACACTATCAATAAGGTTGTCTGCTTGATCCAGCTGTTGGGTTTAGGGCCATTTCACCACCTCCTGCTCAAGGCTGAAGTGACTTTGAGATAGAATCAGTAATTTGTCACAGACTTGATCTTTCCATGGCAACTGACAAGCTATTCAATTACCGGAAATACTGGAAATCAAAATCTCTTAATGTTGTTAAAACTACAACATATGGCAAGCAAAGGTCATTTCCTTCCCCATGTAACTATTGTAGTTGTGGGTAATGGTGTATCTTATTGACTTGACCTTGGTAGGGATCTTCGGGTGCCATCTCTAATCGACTTATTAATTACTTGATACGCCACTTCAAATCAGCTGAGTGATTTCATTGCTTTGCATCATGGCCAGCTAATTCCAGTTTGGCTGTGTGGCTATTTCAAAGCACAAGAGAACCATATGCATGAACATTTAATGCCCCCACTGTACGCTACTTAAGTCTCAAGGTTTATTTGTCAAATGCACCGAACAACACAGCATCATCCTATACAATGAAATTCTTGTGACATGGCACCTGACAAACTACATAGTTAGAGTTAAGAAGAAGAGTATATAAGCAAATATATATCTAGACAGAAAATAATAATAAAATAAAGCAACAATATACATAACACTGTGCACTAGCAGCAATTTTGGGGAGTATTTTGATAGAGCAGCAATCTGGGTAGTATTATTGAACATTTAGATATGGCAAGTATGGCAGTAATATAGGCTACATAACAGTGTGATCTAGCAGCAATTGATAGTTATTGAAATATTAGATACATATAAGTGCAATAAGCTTATGAATGGTGTCATAGCACACTACAACTACATAGTGAGAATTAAGAAGAAAATTTACACACAGCTTTAAATATATCAAGAGGACAATGCGATCATATACACAGGGCTGGAAATTAAGCTTGCCTCAGCCGGGTAGTTTACATTTTGGGCGAGTCTAATTTTAGAACCACTAGTCTGTGATGTGAGTGAACTTTTGGCGCCAAAACAGAAAGGATGAGTTCAGTAGATTGAACGTTTGTAACCTGTTAATGTGTTTTATACATATTTGTCATGATCACTATTAAATTCCACCAGTACTAATATCACGTTCATTAGCTTACCAGCTGTCGTTAATGTTCATTGAATGTTAAGTAAACGTTACATTATCTTGAATGCAGCCTACGTTTGAGTGAATATTTTGTATGCACTATTTAAAAATATACATTTTTTTGCTAATTACACTTGGTTGGATATTTTTGGGTGACTTGCAGTTACAAAACTGTTCTCTCATTCTAAGTGGTTATATAATATTGTGCACAATTTAACATGAATACTGGAAAAATATATAGAAAACATCCATTTATAAACTCCTAGCCCTGTTTGTTACTCTGTAAATAGAGTTACAAACAGGGCTAGTAACATTTTACCGGGGCTAGTGGAAATTTTGGCCTAACTAGCTCGGCTGGCTAGTGTAAAAAATCCTTAAGATCCACCCCTGCATTTACATAACACTGTTCATAGCAGCAGTTTAAAAAGAGTACTGTAGGTAAGCAGCAATATTGATAGTAGTATTGAATATTGTAGAAATGGCAAGTATGGCAGTAATATACAGGTGTGCTCAAAAGTTTGCATACCCTTGGAGAATTGATATGTACTATTTGTAAAGAAAACATGAGTGAGCAGGCAAAACACGTCTTTCATTTCTTATGGGATTCACATTCAACTGTAGTTCTGTTCAAAAGTTCAAAAGTCTGCATAACCTTAGTTCTTAATATTGTGTATTGTCCCCTTTAGCATCAATGACAGCATGCAGTCTTTTGTAATAGTTATCTATGAGGCCCCGAACTCTTGCAGGTGGTATAGCTGCCTCCAGGTCATGCAAAGTCTTTTGAGTCTCGTTTGAGATCTCCCCGGAGAGGCTCGATGATATTAAGGTCAGGAGACTGTGATGGCCACTCCAGATCCTTCACCTTTTTCTGCTGTCACCACTGTCTTTTGACAGTGCTTTTCTGCTCCCCATGGCTCAGTATCAAGCCTGCTCAGTACATCCACGTGAGAGCTAACAAACTCATTGACTATTTATACACAGACACTAATTGCAATTTAAAAAGCCACAGGTGTGGGTATTTAACCTTTATTTGCATTTTCACCTGTGTGTGTCACCTTGTGTGTCTGTAACAAGGCCAAATATTCAAGGGTACTGTATATGATCAGGGCCATTTGGGTGATTTCTGTTATCATTATGATTTAAACAGGAGTCAAACCACTATGTGATCATAAATGGCTTCATATGATTACTATCCTTAAATAAAAGACAGTTTTTTTGCATGATCAGTCATCTTTTCAAAATCAATGCCAAAATTTCACAATTTCTGCCATGGTATGCAAACGTATGAGCACAACTGTACATTGGAAAAGAAAATGTAAACTAGCATTGATTTTAAATATCCTAACGTCGATTAAAGTACCTGAAAGGGCATCAGAGCATCTGGAATGTTCATGTGTGATCGTTATGATCATGGATTACTGTTACTGATTGAGGAGTTTTATGGCCTAAGGGAAAAACTGGTTTTGACTTTGGAAGTGCGAGCTCCGGTAGCGTCTCCCAGACAGCAGCAGTGTGAACAGACCATAGCCTGGGTGGCTGTTATCTTTGATGATGTTCCGTGCTTTCCCCAGGCATCATGTATGGTGGATGCCTTGCACGGAGGGGAGATGGCAGCTGATGATGCAGCTGCCGCACCAAGGAGTAATGCAGCCTGAGAGGATGCTTTCAATGGTGCACCTGTAGAAGTTGGTGTGAGTTTTTGTAAACATGCCAAATTTCTTGAGTCTCCTCAGGAAGTATAGTCGTTTTTGGGCAGTTTTTGCTGCCGACTTCGCTTGTCTGGAACCGGTGAGGTTATCCTTGATGAACACTCAGAGAAACTTGAATTCGGAGACTCTCTCCACTTCAGCTCCAGCGATGTGTATGGGGGTGTGAAGCCCCCTCTGCCGCTTCCTGATGTCCACAATCATCTCTTTAGTCTTACAGACGTTGAGAGAGAGGTTGTTGTCCTGGCACCATGTAGCCAGGTTCCTTACCTCCTCTGAAAGTGGTCTCATCGTTGCTGGAGATGAGACCCAGGATGGTAGTGTCGTCTGTGAATTTGAGGATGATGTTGGAGCTGTGTGTGGCCACGTAGTTGTGCGTGAACAGGGAGTACAGGAGGGGACTAAGTATGCAGCTCTGTGGGGCTCCAGTGCTCAGGGTCAGTGCAGAGGAGGTGAGGTGGCCCATTCTCACAACCTGGGGTCTGCCGTCAGGATCCAATTGCAGAGAAAGGTGTTTAGTCCCAGGGTCCTGAGCTTAGGAACAAGCTTGGCGGGCACAAGAGTTTTGAATGCAGAGCTGTAGTCCACAAATAGCATCCGCACATATATTTTGCCTTTTTCCAGGTGGGAGAGGGCAGTGTGTGTTGTCAGGGTGATGGCATCGTCCATAGATCTATTGGGGCGGTATGCAAATTGAAAGGGGTCCAAGGTGTCAGGAAGGGTGGAGCAGATGTGAGTTCTGACCAGCCGCTCGAAGCACTTCATGATGGTGGAGGTCAGTGCTACAGGGCGGTAGTCGTTAAGGCAGGTGATGGAAGGTTTCTTCGGTACAGGGACGATGGTGGTCTATTTGAAACAGGAGGGGACTACAGACAGAGACAGGGAGAGGTTGAATATGGAGGTGAAAACCTCAGCTAATTGGTCAGTGCACCCCCTGATGACACGGCCTGGAATGCCATCTGGCCCTGGTGACTCCCGAGGGTTCACTTTTTTTAAAACTCTTCTCACGTCAGCCGTGATTAGGGACAGAGCGTAGTCATCCTGGTCCTCAGCAAGACTCACTGAAGGAATTGTATTGGCTGCCTCAAACCGTGCATAGTATTCTCTTTTTCCATCCCTGATTAGCCTTCCGAAGGTCATATCTGTATCTCCTCAAGGCCTCCATGTCCCCAGAGCTATAGGCAGACGACTGTGCTCTGAGCTGAGCATGGACATTACCATTTACCCAGGGCTTTCGGCTGGGGAAAGTCCTGACAGTGACCCTCGGGGCGACATCGTCAATGCATTTGGAGATACTGTGTATGCTGAGACAGAGTCTATGTATTCATCGATGTTCCCATTGGCTGCATCACGGAACATCTGCCAATCTGTTGTTTCAAAGCAGTCCTATAGGGCAGTAATGTATTCCTCATTCCAGTGTTTATCTGTCTGAGAAACCGTTTTTTTCTGTTTTAGAAATTGTCTGTAGGATGGGAGGAGCAAAATTGAGGTGTGGTCTGCTTTCTCAAATGCAGGCCGGAGGAGGGGTTTGGAACCATTCTGTATTTGTGAATAACAATGATCAAGAGTCTGATCGCCCCGGGTAGGAAAGTAAATGAGCTTGTGGTATTTTGGTAAAACATTTCTAGTATCTGCTTTATTAAAATTGCCAACAACAATAACAGCTTCCTCAGGGTGGGTGTCCTCTAGTCCATTTATTACTCTATATAGGACTTCCAGCGCACACGTTTTATCCTGCCTGCGGGAGAATATAGACTGCTGTGATTATAGCTGAGCTGAATTCCCGCGGAAGGTAGAAGGGCTGTATCTTTACAGACAGTAGCTCTAGGTCTGATGAACAATGTGTATATAGCACTGCAACATCCGTTCCCCAGCGAGAGTTCA
The DNA here is from genome assembly GCA_016801175.1 of Esox masquinongy. Lineage (NCBI taxonomy): Eukaryota > Metazoa > Chordata > Actinopteri > Esociformes > Esocidae > Esox > Esox masquinongy. The sequence goes on along the minus strand of JACXGI010002760.1, from coordinate 7,360 downwards.
CCATAATGCAGACTCCTCCATCCTTACTTTAACCTGACCCTGACATTCTGCCATGCCGGTGGATAGAAAAGCCAGGAGGAGTGACGCACGAGTCTGGCACAGAAGGATCCATGATTCCACAAACGCTAGCACACAGCAGTTTGCAATATCCCGTTGAAAGTTAATCCGTGCATGTGGTTTGTCCCGGGGTTGAACATTTCCGAGTAGAATGGTTGGTAATGGCGGACTGCAGTATCTCGTCCAAGATCTACATAGGATACCGGCAGGTTTGCCTCTCTTCTTTCTCTTCCGTCGGCGTATTGGTAAACAGATCGGCAGCAGAACAAAAGAATTGCAGCAGTTGCTCTGGTGAGTGGTGTAAAAGTCCGTGTTCAATGATTAACAAATATCCAAAAGTGCTTGTCGATCATACTGTATGAGCGACAGAGCAATCAAGCCTCAATCACAGTTCAGAGAACTACAGGTTTTAACTACTTAGAAGTGAACAGGAAAACCATAGACAAATTCATACAATAAGCCCCTTGAGATATCAATGTTCCAATTTTCCACGAGAACATTTGTATAGCATTTCCTCGAGGCTGTATCATTAAACATGAACGTCATCTTTACACCACTCATTAATAGAGTCACATGACATGGTAAGAAACTGTACCTTACCGTATCAATTCTGATGACAGACTGTACATTATATGTAACCATAATGATCAGAAGGCAGCCATTCCCTTCTGGAAAACAACAATAGTATATTAAATATAGTATGACCTGAATTTTTAACCTTTCTTACATGAGCCAGTTCAAGAAAACATAGCCAACCATTGGCTGAGCATTGCTTATGTATAATATATAGCACACTTCTAGCATTTTATGTAAAATTACCATCAAACCACTTATGCCTCTGTATGCATCCCACAGAGCACCTTCCCTATCTAGTGCACTACTTTAGATGAAAGCCCTGCAGGCTTTCATCAGGCTGCAAGAAGTGCACTCTGAAGGGAAATACTGTTCTGTAAGGGACACAATCTGTCAGTCCCTGGAGCTTAAATGGTTCATTCATGGTCCACTGATGCTCAGTTAACACAATTAACAGTCAGATTTAGCTACTCGTCTGTAAGAAACTTGCCACATACTTTGATATCTGTGCTTTTGGTTTGTATTGCATTCCATAGTGTGGGGTGCTTCAAACATCCAATGACGTAATCAAAAATGATCAGTTCCGTTTTTTCAAGTGACAATATCCTATTTATACTACCGCTATTCTATTCGTCTCGATTTTGCGTCTGGTCCTATACGACTTCCTTCACAGATGGGGTCCCTGGAGCCAAACAAACAGTGTTAGGCTGTTAATGAGTGTCTGGCAACCTGGTCTCGCTTGCTCAGGCTGATACCATTCTCCGTGTGTTACAAGAGGGTGACAAAGATGCAGGCCTGCCTAAACACATCTTATAGCAAGTTAACAAATGGCTAGGGGCATCGCCCATATGGTTTAGCTCACTACTCTATTACCACATTCAAGCATGAACACATTCAAACAATGTAGACAAGTCGGTGTGTTAATTCCACTGTGGCGGCAAAGCCAAGTGGACAGATGTGTCTATGTGTCACACTAGGGTTGAATCTGAAATGGCACCATATTGCCTATATAGTGCCCTGCTTTTGACCTTGGCCCATTGGGCTTTGGTCAAACCTTATGAACTGTATATAGGGCATAGCGTGCCATTCGGGGTGTACAAAGACCTTTTCTTCCTCGTTGATACTACACGACAGGAAAGCCATGGACAGGGAAACCATTCTATACATGCTTAATAATGCCGCATTTATAGCCAGCAATGTTTGACACGTCCTGGCAGGCTTGCCAAGCCAGTGAGATTCAACGCCTTCTCTCCCTCATTTAAAGCAGGGACATCTTTTTGTCACCATTGCCCTCACCTGTGTTCCTGATCACTGTCCTTATATAAGTTCTGCCTTTCCTAGTGTATCTTGTTGGTCTTTGGTTTCACCCAAATGTAACGTTGTTTTGTTTTGTCTTGTGGTTTAGTTTCAGTTTCGTTGTGTATTAGTTGTTTTTATTAAATGCCATCTGTTCTAGCACGTTTCCTGCCATGGCTTCAACATTACAATGTCAATTAACATTCTCCAAATTTCAAGAGCACAGGAAGTATTGTAATGCTTGATGCTCCAATCATGGGACGATAATTGAATGTGACCGACTTGAGTTTAAGCTCGGTCTGTTGCATGCCACAAGAATGTCCTATGATAATTGAATTCTCCAGGAAACAGTTAGGCTACTTTTCATATGAGCATGGATAAATGAGACACCTTTTCAAAAGTAACAGTGTAAAGTATATGCTTGAGCCAACTCCTTGGACTAATTTACCCTGGCTACTAGGGCTGCAACAGTACGCATAACCCAAGGTACGATACGTGCTGCGGTATGACTGTTATGGTAGGTTTTTGGTACAGTGCAATCATGTATTTTCATGAGTTACAGAAAATATTTTAGGTAATTTGGCAATAGAGGCAACACTAATCCAAGAAAACAAACCCGTTTTCAAAAAAGTTGGGACAAGGGCAATTTACCAGTGTTGCATCACCTCTTTTTTACCAATACTCTGTAAGCATCTGGGAACTGAGGAGACCAATTGTTGTAGTTTTGAAAATGAAATGTATTCCTACTGTTGCTTGATAAAGGATTGCAGCTGCTCAACAGTTCGGGGTCTCCTTTATCATATTTTTAATTTCATAATACACCAAAGGTTTTCAATGGGTGACAGGTCTGGACTGCAGGCAGGCCAGTTTAGCACACAGACTATTTTACTATGGAGCCATGCAGCTGTAATACATGCAGAATGCGGTTTGGCATTGTCTTGCTGAAATAAGCAATGCCTTCCCTGAAAAAGATGGCATCTGGATGGCAGCATATGTTGCTTCAAAACCTGTATATATTGCTCAGCATTAATGGTGCCTTCACAGATGTGCAAGTCACCTATGCCATGTGCACTAATGCACCCCCATACCATTACGGACGCTGGCTTTTGAACTCTGCACTGATAACAAGCCGGATGGTCCCTTTCCTCTTTAGCCAGGTGGATGCGGCTTCCATGATTCCCAAAAAGAATTGTAAATTTTGATTCGTCAGACCACAGGACAGTTTTACATTTTGCCTCAGTCCATCTTAAATGGGCTCGGGCCAAGAAAAGGGGGCGGCATTTCTGGATCTTGTTTATATATAGTTTCTTTGTATGGTAGAGTTTTAACTTGCATTTGTGGATGCAGCGACATACTGTGTTCACAGACAATGGCTTTAGGAAGTGTTCCTGAACCCATGCAGTGATTTCCACTACAGAATTGTGTGTTTTTAATGCAGTGCCATCTGAGGGCCTGAAGATCACGGCCATCCAATATTGGGTTTCGACCTTGTCCCTTGCACTTCTAAGAATTCTATGAATCTTTTAATGATATTATGTGCCGTAGATTATGAGATCCCAAAACTCATTGCAATTTTACGTTGAGAAATGTTATTCTTAAATTGTTGCACTATTTAACAAACGTTATACTTCTCAACAAAAAATAATGTTTGTTGAGAAACATTATTCTTAAATTGTTGCACTTCGAATTCAAAGTGGGCACATATTTTTCAAGAAACAATAAAATCTCTCAGTTTCAACATTTGATATACTGTCTTTGTACTATTTTCAATTGAATATAGGGTATACATGATTTGCATGATTGCATTCTCTTTTTATTTACATTTTGCGCAGCATCCCAACTTTTGGAGTTGTATAATGCCTGATGATATCATAATATAAAGTGGAATATGTAAACATGGCACAAACATTGTGGCACAATCATAGTGTGGGTATTACATTTTTGATGAAATAGGTAGGAGAGCGACATTCATAACATGGCTTGAGCACACTAGAAGGTGCTGAAACCCTCTATTCTTAACCATATTGGTGGCTAAACAAGGCTCTTTAGCCCAATTACAGTGATGCTTGACTGCTTGAATGCTTTGGGGAGACAAAGTTATTGGTGTAGACATGTCAACATGTTTGAGGTATTAGCAGCTGCTTACAGCACACTCCTTTTGACAAGCAGTGGTAATATACAGTTAAGATTTTATCAACACCTCTCTGTCCATCACAGTTGTTGCTTACTGGAATGCTAAAATGCCGCCAAGCTAGAGATATAAACAAAGCTGGAAGATTTTAAGTGTTGGTTTACCAATACCCCCACAGTAGGACTAGTTGTTCCTTCTCGAGTTAGGCTCACAAAACAATTGGAAAAGCACCAAAAATGAGTAAATGCTCTCATTTTTAAACAAAATATTTAAAAACAAAAAAGCCAATATGAAATAAGCCCACATGCTGTCTATGGAGATTTTAGAAAAGGTAAACTTTAAAACCTGTCACTGACATTTTTCACATAAAATATATACGCCATGTACCACAATCAATTGGGGTTGCGCAATTTAGTGTTTTCACTGTCCAAAAATTACTTCACACTATTTATGAACTCAGATAAACCTTAGATACTCATTGTTATTTCCCTTTAAGAGGTACTCAACACAGTATAGCTAGCAATTCATTTAGATTTATTTTTTGAAAAAAAAAATATTTGTCTTCATGTGCGAATCGTCAAGAGTCCCTTTACCATATGGAGGGCTCAAGGTGATGAATATGTGTACCATTGTAGTCCTACTGCCTACTGAATGCTGTAGACAAAATCACCAGTTGGGACATATTCCATATCACAAAAATCCCAGAAAACAGGGAATTTATTTAGAACATCCAGTGAACCATGACACAACCTCCTTCCGGGGACTTACTTACAATTTCTTTTCATTTTTAGGTGTCAAAACAAAGACTAATTGTCTCAGATTCAGAAGAATCTGATGAATTAATGCATCACTTTAAGATGGATACATAGAGAAATAAAACCAGCCTGCCCCCGTTCCTTCCCATGCCTGCCCTTTGAGACATTACTGTACATTTGTTTATGCTAATTTACGCCATGCAAATGAACTCCACAAAGCGGGCAGAGGTCTCCACCCTTATCTCACAAGAATCTAAACTGAATGGAAAGACAGAGAAAAGAAAAGTCTACGATCTCTTACATAAACTGGGACAGATGGACAAAACCCATATGCAAATGAACCAGAATGGACTGTTGGAGTAAAACCCGACGTGTCACCCAAAGGCTGTTTCTCTCTTCTGCTGTGCGACAGAAAAAAAAAATGTTCTTTCATTTCTCCTCATCAGCCGGACCAGGGAGTGACAAGTGAACAAAGGGGAATGCTAGAGGGGAGCATCTGAAAAAGGAAGCTATTGCGGGTTCCTGTTGAGCTGGCTGGTATGTAAGTTGCACAATAAAAAGAGGCAGTATGAGAAAAAGGACACATTAAATATCGATCCCATGACAACCTTGAGTGTTGACCATGCTATGTCTCTAACTGGATAGCAACCAGTGCTTTGGGATGAAATAGGGTCACTTAAACTTGCCCTTTGGTGATGTTCACATGTTTGTACTTAAAAATGTTGTGCCAGGCTTTTGGGAAAAGGAATGACATTTGTCAATAAGAGAAATCTATGGAAATAGAGCAGTTCTTCATCCATAATTGGATCCTCCTGACAATATCTTACTGCCTTACTTCAGCCATATCATCGGGTATATAATAATTGTGGTCGGTTCCATGTTAAATTAAAAAAAGTTCACGAAGGGATGTCAACACAGCCCTCCCCCGCCGAAAAACAAACACCCATAACGGGTATGCCCATAAGCGGCCATCTGGGGCAAGGCAGCGCGTTTCCAGGCGAATTCGCGCCGGAACAGTGGACATCCACAGTAAGGGTGGATTCTCCAGAAGGTGTATGTACACATCCCCAAAGTTCAGCTCCGGTGGGGATGTCGCTGTTTTTAACGCTGTTAAATAACGCAGCGTGTGCTGTATATGGGTCACAAGTGCCTAAGACTTGCAGTTTGTCTGTATACTTTTGTCGTTCATCTTTTGTGAGGTGACCGGCTTGTGCAGTAGCTCTATAGAGTTCCCAGAACGCCATGTTTTAACAATGTTTTGCCCGCCAGGCCTTCACAGCAATTGTGTGACTGAAAACTATCAATAGGGTTTTTAAAGACATGGCACTTTTTAACCATGCTTTAAAAAATTAAAATTAGTCTACAGACTAATAAAGAACTAATGAAATTCACAAGCCGGTGAATGTCAAAACGTTTCTGGTATACATCATTAATCAACATTAACAAATGGGTCTCCGCATTACCGTAGACTATTGTTATAATTGGCTTATAATTTAGGTAGGAACATCAGCTGGCCGATAGATCTGTAGATGGATATGTAGTTGTTTTAGAAAGCCCGGTACGAGTCCCAATGATTACTTTTTCATATTCTTTTGCTGATAACACTGGCAAAACTGCATTTGTAAATTCTACGTCTGGAATTTTTGCTTGTCAGTTTTTAATATCACATCTTAAATCAAGCATGGGATCCACTGTATTTTATGAATGTTTGATTCCAGCGTTTCTCTCGTAGAGAAGTATCATTCAGATGCATGATCACCAGGTGATTAATGACATCCTAAGCTTTGTTTGATCCCATGCCTTTTTCGAAGTGGACTGCAGATGTCATTCTCTACTGACTGGCACCGGGGCTTGCCTCCATGCCAAGTTATTTACAAGTACTTCCCATTTATTGCACATAAACGATAGCTAGGTAGCCTATGGAAAGTTGGTAATTAGATAATCTGACATTACTGTCACAGTCTTGAATCCAGTTTAGGTTTTATGGGACAGCACACTTATTGAAATAATTATATTTATTTTCCTATGACTTATGCTAATATTTTGTCTTCCGCAGCCTAAATAATAGCAAGCAAGTTTATTTATATAGCACAATTCATACATCGAAGCAATTCAGTGTGCTTTACAAAGAAAAATAAAATAAAAAAATATATAAAAATACAATAACATAAAAACAAATACTGAAATTAAAACATCAAAACACATGAAAACATCATAATAATAAAAATACAATAAGAAAACATATAAAGATTATAAAAAGATTAAAAATGGGATAAAAACATAGGAAGCTATAAGGCTAAACAGTGTGGTTAAGTTAAAGTGCTCAGTCGTAGGCACGTGAAAAGAGTGGTGTTTTTAACCTGGATTTAAAAATGGATACGTTTGGGGCACGTCTAAGATCTTCTGGTAGTTTATTCCAGTTGTGTACAGCATAAGTGCTAAACGCAGCTTCTCCATGTTTAGTTTGGGCTCTGGGCTCTACTAGCTGACCTGTGTTCATGGATCTAAGAGCCCTGCTCGGTTTATATTCTTCAAACATATCAGAAAT
>JACXGI010002759.1:0-69622 GCA_016801175.1 Esox masquinongy | reverse complement strand
GGGAGGTGGGAGAGGGTGGTTGGGACGGCAACGACCCAGAAGGGAGGTGGGAGAGGGTGGTTGGGACGGCAACGACCCAGAAGGGAGGTGGGAGAGGGTGGTTGGGACGGCAACGACCCAGAAGGGAGGTGGGAGAGGGTGGTTGGGACGGCAACGACCCAGAAGGGAGGTGGGAGAGGGTGGTTGGGACGGCAACAGACCCAAGCCCATTCTCATGCCAATTCTCTCCCATTTGCTCTCTCGCATCCCAACTCGCAATTCTCTCGCTGTCTGTCTGTGTGCCTGTCTCCTTTCTCTGTGGAGAAATGCCAGCAGCCTGTGTTGTCTGCTAAGTGCCTGGCTGGCTTGGGGCTTGGAAGTGCACACAGGACTGTGGTGGCTCAGTATTCTCTCTCTTTCTCTGTCTTTCTCTCTCTTTCTCTGTCTTTCTCTCTCTATCTCTGTCTTTCTCTCTCTATCTTTATCTTTCTCTCTGTCACAGTGGGTGCCGTGTCTGTCTGCTGGGCACCACATCCACTTTACCCTCATGAAGAGGATGTGATTACTGCCCTGCTTTTTAATAACACTAAGTGCCAAGGGCACTTAAGTCTCGTATCGTTCTTGGGAGGCCCTAAATCGGATAACAGTGGCTTGCTAGCTGATTAGGTAATTGAAGGGTGTCCGTTCCGACTGACTTTCTGAGTGAAACGGGAGGACAGGGAGAAGGACAGTGTCCTGTTCCTGCCCCCCTCATAACCCCAAGGATTTCCTAATGAGCGGCCAAGCTATCACGTCCCAGCTGGCACCCCCCCCCCCAGGTGCAGAGAGACTGTGGACCGTTGCACTTTGACCTTTTGACCCCAGTGCTGCCCCAACACAGGTGCAGCTGCCTCACACCAGACCTCGTTGAGGTGAGATGTCACTTACACTTTCATTTTCTGTCTGCCTGTGGATAGGGAGAAGATACTGCAGGGTTGAAAACTGACATCCTGTCATTTTGTTTGAATCTCAACCCATATCGTGCCCATGCAGACCTATATTTTATGATTTTTCTTGTTGATAATTTTATATTTTCATCATTTATTGAAAAGAAAGTGAAGATATTTACATGCGCACTCAGCCTTGTGACATGCAAATAGCCTGAAGTACCATCCCACCCTGACAGGCTGAAATTCCAAGCTTTCTTTTCAAAATGTTCACCATTTCACAATGTAATTTTAACCTTATAGTATAAGGCCATGTAGTACTGTGATCCCTTAATCACTCATGCTTAAACAGATTCCAAGAGAATTGCAGTCTGAGGTTGGAACATGTTCGGATTTTTTAAGTACTGCTTTCAGCCTGCTCTAATGTTTTGGCAAGTAATGTGCTTATTTGTTTCCAGTCATCCATGCCTTGGTATTATTCCAGCTAGAAACGAGGCTCCCATCTTCCACACCGTTGTGCTTAGGACCGAATAGTACTGTGCATGGCCTTGCTATGCTAGCTTCTAAGACTTCAGGCTGAACTAGTCTGAACCCCTCCATCCAGCAGCCAGCCTTTGACCAGAAGTAACCAGAGAGGACAGCGAGACGGATTGGAAAGCTCAGGATGTTATCGTCTATGTACTCTTTTATTCGATTTTTGTTTTTTTCACTCAGACATTCACCGTAGAGATTGTCTGTCTGAGTGAAAGTCTGACCACACATCACATGATGTGCATTGTAGCCTGTCCCAGATCCTACAACCAGGCTCCAGCTTAGACTGTTGTTGTGATCCGCCAACAGATGGATAGCATTGAAACTCAATGTGTTGATTCTTCCTGTTTCATGACAGGAAGACCCAACAACAGCTTCTATATGCAAGCCGTTAGGTTGATCGACACTGGACTGCCTGACCACCCACACAAACTTCATAACTGTTGCTGTTAGGCTCCTTTTTACTTTTCATCTATTTTTAGACTTAGTATTTACTACTGCACATTTTAAAAATCTTTATTTCCTTACCTGATATGCTGAAATATTGTACTCCCTATTTTACTCTTTGCATGCTTTATTCACATTAATATCTTTATTACCACTGTGTACTTATTTATTTATAATGTTGCCTTGTTGGGAGGGAACCAGGGTTTAATTGAATGTGTGATATCTTATGTGTCCTACTATTCACATAAATACTAGTAAAAACATGAAACATAACAGGCCTACTTTCTTACTTAGTTAGGTGTAATTAGTGGAACCTTCAAAATAGAATGGTATTTGATTAACATAATCTCTTCCAACGTGATTGGGAATAGGATTGTTTCTCTTGTTATTTCTAAATGCAAGGGTATATTCAGTATTAGTCAGTGGAGAGGTTGTCACTTTAAATAACCTTTATTTAGGGCAAGTAACATTCTCTCCAGCTTTAGATTCCCTGGTCTGACTGCAGGGATTCATTTCTGTGTTACTGTACTTGCTATAGTAATCTGCAAACGCATTAATTGAGGTCTTTAGAATGTGCGCCAGAAAAAAAAAGGAAAAAACTGCTGATGTAGTACAGTGTATTCTTAGAAAATGCTCTGTCTGCCTTTCTAATTGCTTAGAAAAAAGGTGTTGCTCCTTAATATAGTGTGCAGACAAATTATCATTCAGTTTAAATACATAGACAAATTAAAAAAAAAAAAATAGAAAAAAAATGTTTTGCATATTGAGTCATAATAACATGACCAATGTATTTACTATTGTAGACCAGTGAAGAATCGCTGACTCTGGACATTTCCATTCTCTAGATGTCTGTTCATGATGAGGATTGGTTTTGGGTGCAGCATATATATTCAGACTGTGAAAATCTCTGATAATTACATCTTTGCTTTTCAGTTGCCATTCAACCACAACCCAGTCTGATAGAAATGACTAACTAATAAGTAACCTTCACACATGGGTAACTGCTTTTTCTCAGTTCCAGTGATTGAATTGAAAATACCCATGTCTTCACCTTTTGGACTGAAAGACTTGGGAAAGATTGCCACCTGCTGGATCTGTCATTTCAAACCACTTCTGATGTAGTGGTTAAGTTCTAAGAGGGTATGGGTATATCGATCAATCAAGGTTAATGTGTTTTTAATCAAGACAGGGAAACCTGGGTCTCCCAGTTGCCCCTAACGCGCTGTCCGCCAGAGTGAGACAACCTTCTTTTCAGGTCAGAACACAGGACACTGCCCTCTGTCTCTTCGCGAGTTGGACAAATGACCTAGTGAGATGTTTATTTTTGAGTCGGTCAGCCTTTCAGTAGGGGTGAGGGCAATAAGCATATTGCAAATGGCCATTGCTGTTTCATCATTAGGGACTCTAACTTGGAAGTTTTAAATGTGAAAATTTTGTAATGGCAATATGGCATTGCACTGTACACAACAAACAAGCTGCTGTTCCAGTACACCTTTTGAATGTCATGAAACTAGTGGTTTGGCAATGTGGGTGTTTTACTCTAATCTGGCCTATTTTCGGTCTTTGTTCTGGGAATTTGCACAGCGCTGCCCACAGCTTGTGGCTCTGTTCACCCCTGTATACCATTCACACCGAAATGTCTTCCTTGTACATCAACCTTGTTTGGGGAAACCCCTTTTTCATTGCACGGATGACTGAATCTCTGTTTACTGTCATTGCTATGTCGTTGTGGCCATGCAGGAACAGCTCCACTTGCCAGTCTACCACCCCACGCCGGGTCAGGCCCGTCTTGCCAGCCAGCTGACCGAGGACGAGCAGGTCCGCATTGCCCAGCGCATTGGCCTCATCCACCACCTCCCCAAGGGAGTGTACGATGCAGGAAGTGACAGCTCCGAGAAGAAAATCAGAGAGTGAGTATTACCAACAGTGAAGGCACTCAAACACAACGTGAAAAACTTTTTAGTTTTTTAAAACATTTTTAATGTTGAATCATGGCCTCTTGCTGAATGACCATTAGGTGTCTGCATAATCTGCATTTCACTTCCGGGTGAATTTTGATTTGCAATGAATGAATACCAATCCATAGATAAAAATAATTTGAGCTTCTTGACATTTGCTCACATATAAAACATAAAAAGCAAAATTAGCATAATTACAGTAGCTTTGAATAGTAAATAAAATTTAAAAAGTATTTCAGACATTTAAATAAAATGTCATTTTATTTCCTTCATCATTAACAGTTTAGTATTAAAAACGGTTATTAAAAATCATTTTATAGGACCATTTATGACCGATTAGAAAATCCCATATAACAAAGGTTTTTGAATCCCCTTCCATGCAGGTGTGTGATCTGCATGATGGACTTTGTGTACGGGGACCCCATCCGGTTCCTGCCCTGCATGCACATCTACCACATGGACTGTATAGACGACTGGCTGATGCGCTCCTTCACCTGTCCCTCCTGCATGGAGCCTGTGGATGCTGCTCTGCTCTCCTCCTACGAAACCAATTGAGGAACGCCAACAGCCCCCTACAACATCCTCCGTGCTTGTCACTGTTCTGACTTAACCCCCCCCCCACACACACACACACACACACACGTAGCACCCGCAAGCCCAGATGACAGCACTTGCATCACCAGGGAGCTTCAGGGGTCTTTTTAGGGCCACGTGGTGGTAATGGTTCGCCAAAGGTCGTTGGATGACGAACCAAGAACTCTGCTCGGACCCACTGGCCAAGCCTGCTGGACAGGATATGTCAGGCTGGGGAAAGACTTTGGATAATGGTGATCAAGATGAGACTCTTACCGTAACGCGTCACGTTCCATCCACACTCGGATTTTTCCTCCCTCTTGCTACCAACCTGTTGTAGTCAACGCCTAGAAGGGAGGGAGAGATCAAACCACAGCAGAAACTCTAGAAATACAGATATCAACCAAATTCTGTGGAACCCATTCCCTCGACATTGTGTTCAACTCAACATCTGTTCCTTGAGTCATCCTAAGGGCTCAGTAGATTATATTTACAAATGCAGATGAGCAGACTGTAATACACACAAGCCAGAAGAACTTGTGCTTTTGTTCAAGTTTTAGTGGAAGAGATTAGCATTATTATGCTCTCAAGTGGTTTAAAATAAATGCAAATTTCACCCCGTTCAATATCTGCAACACTGATTTTTTTATTTTTACACAATGACCCTTGGATCAGTTTACCTGAAGTTGACTTTATACTTAATGAATTAGTTTCTTAGACTAATGATGGATCAGTTCAAAAGTGATTGAAAGTGAAGTCATTGGATGACTTGGTTTCGCGTCTGCAAGTATTAGGCCTCCTAGGCATCTGTGTTTTTTTTTTTTTTTCATAATCCATCTTTACTGCTCTTGTTTACCACTTTTTAGATTGCACATTGTGTTCCATACCAATATGTTCAACTATCACCTTCACCTAATTCTTAGTCTTGTAATCCATATCCTACACTAAAGCATACACACTGGAGTCATTGAGTTATTTTAAAATGCCTACATTTACTTAAACGCCCTTGAGTTTATTTATTAGATCAGAATAATAAATGGATTGTTGTGCAAAGAGTTTGAATATCAGAGCTAACCACCACACCGACTTTGATTTTAGTACAGCAGAGTGTATTTCTGTGTCTTAGCACGTACAGTTAAGCCCAAAAGTATTCATACCGATGCCAAATTTTGAGCCAAAGTTAATTTTTATTTGACCAATAGGTTTCTTCTGGGTGGAAATTACATAAACAAGTGACCAAACACGGTAAGACATTGTGCTGGAGATACAAATGAATAACGTAACTATTTATGTTTTTTTCACATTTTTACAAAAAATGCCTTTTCCAACATTATACATACCCCTTGAAATTGTTGCAAATTTTTGAAGTAATGCAAGTTTCTATACCATTTAAAATAGTCTTGTAATTTCCACCGTGAGAGAGCATTCTAATCACCTATAAATTGAGAACAGCTGAACAGCAATAGTTCTCTAGTCGGTTACTAGTCAACTGCAAGTCATGGCTAAAAACTGAAATGGTTACGTTATTCATTTGTCTCCAGCACAATGTCTTACTGTGTTTTGTCACGTGTTTGTCATTTCCAACCAGAAGAAACCTATTGGTCAAATAAAAATTCACTATGGCTCAAAATTGCATGGGTATGAATACTTTTGGGATTAACTGTATGCATTACCTTATTCTGCTTGTAAATAATGCTCTTTTTTTAAAGACTATGGATTTTCATACTTAAATCTAGAAAGACATCCTTAATGTATTATCTTCACATGCCAAGGTCGGTTAACAACTATTCAATCAGCACAATTAGTTTAGCAAAAAGTAGTTCAAATAATGGTTATGGTTTTTGTCATGTCCAATTATTTTGTGTTATTAGGGAAACATTTGTATTTCTTAGGGGGCAAGTCAGCTTCATGCTAAATGATTACTATGAGATATCATTTTATCAAAATGTATTTGAGATACGAAACTCTCAAAAGCTGATTTCACTTGGGGGGATATTTGAATTTCCTGTATATTACTGTGAAAGCACAAGTGACATGTTAATCTAGTTTTGGAGGTGGGGTACATTATCTACTTCACAAAGGATGTAGTAACTTATTACTCAGTCTAGCCCTCATTCCAGACAATTCATCTCTTCGGCATTCAGAGAACTAATAATAATTGGAAGGCAGGCCTATGCTCTTTGCACTTAAGTAGCCATAGTAAGACTGGTCTCTATTTTTGTTATAGAGAGAATGGGGAGGGGCACTCTGGTTTTTGCACAGTACTTTTACTTCTTTTTTGATCTCCATTCAATGTGGAGGTCTACTGCCTTAGGTCTAAAACGATGGTTGTTGATTGGCTCCTAGGCTGGCATGAGACCAACTTTAGCTGAATATAGAGGCCAGACATGGACAATGAAGGACCTAGTCATTGCCTATTACTTTTGAAGAGGCTAGAATAATGGAAAATGTAAATCAACAATGTAATTGTGCACTTCCTGTTATCCGCAGCCTCCAACACCATACATTGGAGATATGCACAGCAATACCATCAGATATATACAGTATGTAAGGCATGTAAAGTGTGTTTGTGTGGATCCCTGTGAGAATTTTCTTTGTAATGTATACATATGTACTACTGGCAAATATTAAATGAAACTATGCTATTGAACATGTGATTCATTTCATGGTGTCTTTGAAACAGATTTTAGCCAAAAATGTATTCTGGCTTGCAAACCCTCCAGACACAAGCAGTCTGTGCTGTTTTTACATGTTCCTACATTTCCAGAAGTTACTAAGCCAACCAGCACATTTTTAACTTGTAACTGAAAATCTGTCCAGTAGAGGGAAGTAATATGACAATCTGCCTCCATTGTCAGACAACTAATATCTCCGTAAGATCAAGAAACAATGTGGACTCAAAATGTAATAGAAAAAACACATTCACTTTTGCTTTACATACAGCAGATTGTATTCAACCACAGTGGATGAATGGTACATCCCTGGACTCTAATGGTTTCTAATGATTGTGATTTCAAATACATGGAGAATGTTATTACTCCCTGAAAGGAAAACTTGCTTCAGGCTAATAATATTGTGCTGGACTCCCAGCAAGAACCTGGGTTAACAGTCTTGGTCAGAACCACATCTTTTTCACCAGCGTTGGGATTAGAACCAACAACCTCTGACCTGGAAGGCTTTCACTGTCCTGGAAGGTTTACAAACTCACAATGTTGTTTAACTAACACGGCATTCTCTGTCAAAGTCCTGTTTATGGTGAAAGTAGGATTGTTTCAGTGCCAACGTGAGGTTTTTAGTTGCTTCCCAACAACAATTTGTATTCTGTTTATGCATGGAGCAGGACCACATTTCATATGTCACCGCTCATTACACTCCAATGCACTGACTGATAAATCATCTTAATAAGTCAGTCGTCACAGGGAGTATCTCAGGAAGGTAGCATGTGACAATTAGGACTTTCGTTTGTTTACACCAGGGGTTCACAAACTTTTTTGGCCCCATTTCGATATCTAAAAATTCTCACGACCCCAACCATGTCAAGAAAAATTATTTTTTTATTTGAAACTATGAGAATCAATTTTAAAACATTCTCCGCCAACCCCATTTTCATATCAGGTGACCCCACATGGAGTTGTGACCCCTAGTTTGAGAACCTCTGGTTTACACCATAAAAATGTATCTGCTACACAAATGTCCTTCATGAAGATGTTACTGCAGTAGTCCAAACAGGCTGCTGTTCCATGCAGGGTTGAGTGTGGGTTTGGGCACCATTGTACTTGACTGATTTATTACCTTCACTAATTAGTTAAGAACAACTTTCACCCGGTCAAGGTTGGCTCAAACCGAAAGGAACCCCCCCCCCAAAAAAAAATACTAGGCCCTATAATAATAGTTGAATCATTTTGTCGTAAAACAAATATGTTGTTACAACCCTTCTGTTTTATTTTACCTTTATGCAGAGAAATCTACTGAGACCAAGGTATTTTTCACAGCTGGTAAATGCTGTTCTTCCAACTAATTTCCACAGTTTGATAGGATGTTTTTGCATTGCAGCCATAAATGAAAAACATCAACCAGTGTCTGGCCCTTCTAGCATGGACATAAATGTTGCCCTTCTGAATAACTGGCATGGGGTTGGCATCTAATGTAATCGTTTTGGGGATTTGACCCCCAGATGTAATTAACTTCTGCAATTTTCGACGTGTAATCCTTCAAGAATTTTTGCCTACTTCAAGCATGCATCGTTAAGCCTGGTTCATCACAGCTCCAATAGTTTTTCATTTCTTAATTACTGCCCTAATAGTGGAGATGGATATTTTCAGGTGTGTAGCTATCTTTTTTGCCATTGCCTGATTCCACAACTTTTTATCTAATTTCAGTTTTGTGTCCTCTGCCCTTTCCCATGATGAGGGAATTTAGCCTGTGTCACCACTTATAGCCCAGAAAAACAGGATGTGATGGATGACCACTTAATAGTTAACAAATAAAATCTTAGTCGGAACATAGGAATTTTGTTCATTAGATTTTCTAGGGCTTCCAATAATTGTGGTTTTCAGGATTTGAATAAAAATCATTATTATGACTGTAAGATCACCCCCTTCTTTGTTCATATTTACCTACGTTGCCAAACATTTTGGAGGGCACTGTATCTATGAGAAAGGTTAAATATTCAAATGCCAGTCTAGTTTAAAGTCATGTACCAATAGGTCGAGAAGACACAGAAAAAAGCCTCTCTAGATTCTTTCTTCATGTTGAAATAATTTTGAATCCCCTACTCCCAGCGGTGTAAACAGACCAGGAGTTGCACCAACAGTATGTCAGGGATGTGTGGATGTATATCGACACTACATGCAGTGGGTCACAGGGCAACTTAGACAGCCCTGTTAGGAAATCACACAGTATTAGGATGAGTTTATGTTCTCTCAGTAGTTCAGTTCAATTCAAGAGACTATTGACATGGCAATTAAAATACTAACATTGTCAAAATATACACATAATAGTGGTGTGACGGACAGCAATAAGGCCCTTTTGTTTCCCTAATATTTATATTAAATGCACCATAAAGCTCAGTTTCACATATTAGTGTTCAACTGAATTTGATGCCTGCCACAATCTTCATAAAAATTTTTTTTTAGATAACGTAACAACAAACATATTAGGGATATAGGGTAACTTGGGAGAAAATGCCCTCCTTAAGGGAAATCTGTATTTTCTGCCTTAAAAAAGCAATGTTTGGTCAGATTTAATATGAACATATAGACTATAGTCAGACAAATACATTTAGAAAACTTTTTTTGGCCGAATTATTCTATTTTATTGCAACTTAATTTAATCAAATGCCAAACTATGTAAATGGGGCGTTTTACACCACTATCAGGATAAAATGCCCCTCCCTATGGGGTTAAATGCCCCCCCCCTTTTTTTTTTACCCCCAATTAAGATTTATTCCATATTTGGGTGTCAAAATCATTCTATCAATGTAATCTATACCACTGAATAAAATCTATCTTGATAGCAGTATTTAAGTGAGTTAACAAAAGAAATTGTATCTGTGAAATTGCACATTCCAATAAGGCAAAAAGCTATGTATAACATTTATTACAATTTCAAATAACTTCTGATGACTATTCTTAAATATGTTTTGTTAACCATGTGAAAGCATTAAGTTAAAAACATTAAATCAATAATACTGAGCAATTCATTCAATATCAGTGCCAGTTGATAGGCCTATTATATTAAATGTTAATATATGCTCAGTAAACTAGCTATTAAACTAAAATCTACTTATATTAGGCTATATCTTGAACTTTTGTTATATTTCAACAAATTTTTTGTTATCATGTTGTTATATTTTACCAATATATTCTGAGGTGAAATACCCCCCAGGGCATTTTGTCCCAAAGGAGAGGGGGCATTTAGCACCAAACATGATCGCCACAAAAAACAGGATTGCTATAAAAAGGTATTATCATTTTTTTCTCTGAACAAGTGGATTCCTTAGCTTAAGGCCTTCCTATAGACATATCAAAAATCAGTTTAGAGGTCTAAGTTCATCACATCACATGACAATGTTTTCTTAATTACAAAGAATAAGATCAACTTATGTCAAAATCATTTTGTGGGGCGTTTAATCCAGGGAGGCGTTTAACCCCAGGACACCCTACTAAGAAGCTGGATGAATAAGTTAGCCAGCTGGTTCACTGAGAAAGCTTAACTTAAAAAATGTATAAGGTTTTGTTTTTTCATTATATTAAATCATCCCAATGCCTAGCCTAAAAAAAACTCTCACTCCCTACTGGGCATAAGAGCATTTGCTAAAATGACCTGTGATGTATGTCATAGCCAAAAGCACTGAAATATATTGCTCAAATGAACATCCCCCTTTGAGTAGAATTAACTAACTAATACACATGCTCATCTTCAGTAAAGAATCAAGGTCAGAGGAAGGCATGATTTTTGGTAGCTTCAGTTGGAAACGTGAGGGTGAGCAGAAATACTAGGCCACTGTACATCAAGGAAGGTTACAGGAATTCTGCAACCATATTGTCCTAGTGGTCTAAGATGCCAGGCATGATATTTACATGCGGTCTAGTGCACATGTACAGATCATGGATTTGAATCTGGCCCCTGCTTGTTCAGCAAAACATCTAACTTTCCATACTCTATCGAAGTCCTCGGCCTGTGTTCATCGATCATGCGTCGGCCGTCCGGGCACTCGTCTACCGCGCGTATTCTGTATCACTTAAATTTTACAGCGGCCTCCGCTCGAAACATTTTCCCGCGGCCACGACTGTATCCATCTAATAAAATATAAAATGCATAAATAACATCGTTAAATAATGACTTTGCAATCTTCGTTGGAGGCCATGATGCTAATTAATTAAAGGTGGCTACACACAAAGCAATAATTTCTAAGCAAAGTGTGTGATTTACCAATATGAACTTTTGCTTTAGAATGCTTTTAGAATGTAAATTTACGCACAGCCATGACCATGCATACCGAGTTCCAATTGGTGGGAAATGCTTGTCAAAACGAACGCAGGGTAGTTTATAGGAAAATATGTTTTAAATGTGTGAATTAAACTGAGAAAATCATTAGGCCTAACGTTTCGATGTAAATATTTTTTTCCCATTGTGAATTCATGCAACGGGTTTTCATGTAATTTGACCACGACCGTTTATTTGTAGATTTATGATAATTTCCCTACTAAAGTACAGTCATTTTTTTTAGATTACAGCCACTTGAATAATTGAACAGACTCAGATTATGAGAAATCGAATGGGATTTGGCTGTTGCTCCGATGGAATATTTGTCCTAAGCTGTAGTTTAGAGAGCACATTTTTGGAAAAAGATTGGACGTTTTTACAGAAATGAAAACACTGGCTCAGCAGATATCGTATTTGCGGTATATATATCGGGGACAATTGCTTTGGTTACCTTTGTTTGCCTATCCAGTATATAGTAGAGGCAAACAAAGGTAACAAATGCAATTATGGTGACCATGCCGGTGCCATCCACCATTTGTCAGTGGACACTTCCGCAGGATGTTATCTGGCATCTCATAATTTTATTTTACATTAAGAACTTTATAAAACGATCAGAGGAATAAACGGCACCCATAACTACATTAAAGCAGAGCATTCCACTCTCTTAATTTGCAGATGGCAAGGTGGAACGCATGACTCGTTCATTCATAACAACAATGACGACACTAGGCTACAAAAGGGAGCATTTAGGATGGGAGGCCTACTCCTGATTGCTGAATATATTAATTAGAATAGCATAATTTCACAATGCTAAAGATACTTGAATTGTCCTGATTGTCATCTCTTGAGCGAAGTATTCATTTTTACTGGTGATGCGAGCCATTACAGAGCGATCCAAAAATGAATTCTGTAATTCTCTCAATATGTCACATTATAGCACCTATGTTTCTCTTTCAAACTCAATCTCCGAAAAATCAGAGATTGGTTTCTGTTGTTGTATTTTATGCTATGGCGTGGTATATTACCCACAGGGATGATTTTGATCTTGAATGATTAATAAGGTGCTTTTTAAAATGCACACAGCAAACGTATTGCAGATCGCTATGGTATTTATCAACGGTAAAAACGAATGTAGGTCATTTTTACGTAATATTTAATAAATGAGGCCCCTGATGTGGGCTTGTATTATGCAAAGTTAGGTCAAAAACTATCCTTAAGATATTTTATGTACTGTCGTTAAGACTTAGTAATAATAACATTTACCTAAAATATCTCTTGGTGAGGGCCAGAGGACTGAAATAGAATTGAGCAGCCACGTCTCTGTCATTAAAAAGATACAACCAAGGGTAGTACACTACAATTCACTCTCAAAAACATGACAATAAAATATCTCTAAGAGTGGTTTCCTCAAAGGTTTTGAGTAATGTCAATACATTGGGGTTTACAGTGTAATTTTGACATGTTGGCCAAAAGCGTGTCTGTTTACTGGGGTAGAGATATTCATAATTTCTCTAATAATCTGTGCAGTATCTTAAACAGCATTGATAACGATGTCTGTCCTTTTAATGTTATTTCCAAAAATATCCAGGTCATTTGGTGGTGCTATTAAATGATGCACAGTGACAAAGCATTAAGTTGTTGTATAAATACAACATATCTGACATTATATTTCATTACAACGTTTTTGTTCTATCAAGTGGTTGAAAAGGCAGTTGTAACCTATTAGGTCAACACATTTCTGGACATGTTTTGGAGTTCATAAATAAAGGTTTTCATCTTAAAGAACACTCTAGACCAAATATTACCCACATTTTCACGTTGAAAAAAGTTGGGTGGTGAGTATAGCCTATACACTCCTGCAGATATTACTCATCATTTAGAAATGTCTCAATCCTACTAGACGGAAGCACACTAAATTGGAACAAAGGGCACGCGGTTTTTGTACACTTCTGAAAATACATTTATTTAATCAGATGTATGAGATAAGATATCCAATAAAATATTGAAAAGAAACATGTATGTGAACACAAGTCTAAATCCAACAGCAATCTGATAGACACAACCCATTAAGGCTTATGTTGGTCTCTACCAGATTCTTATAAATTCCGAAGAAAAAAAATAAAGCCCATAGGAACTTCTGAAATCCAGAATCTTATCATTATTATTATCATTTTGTTTCCATTAGACTTTTATGCAATCGTATTGGATTTTTTAAGGCTCGTAAAATGTGTAAATACCAGGATTTCATTGTCATATCAAATAATGTGATCCCACGTGTGTAATGAGCATAAGTAACTTACTATAATTTTGAGGCCTGCTGCAATATAGTGATTATTTAATCAGTTTGAATAAGGTAATCAAAATACTTTTTTCATTTAAATGTGGGTGGATAATTTAATTTGATACTCTGGTTGAATTACAACACCCTCTCTTTATGATATAACCTAAACCACATAAATGTAGTCTCCGATTAAAACTGAAAGTGAGAGATATAGTGAAGCAGGGGATTTCAGTTTTATTCAGGCCTAATTGGAAAATATCTTATTTTCATTGAATGCGAGTCAAGTCAATATTGCATGGGCCAGTCATGGTGCTTTGGTTAAGACAGTAGGACTAAAATATATAGAATCTAAAAGTCTAATTATTGGAAAAAATGAATACATTTGTATCATAAATGAGAAGACACGACATTACATTGATTAGCATTTTTTTTTAAACAGACGACAATACAATAAAACGAAGAAACTAAAATCCAATCAGAAAAAAATGTAATAAACAGTTAGGCCTACGATAATGCTGATCCATGTTGTCAGTGCATGTCTTTGGTACTAAGTAAATCCACAGTGTTATTAGCAAGCGCATGATTTCACAGTCGTTACAAAATGTAAGCGATTATTTTATTATTTACAAGTGCAATAAAAATCGAAGAGAATAGCCAAACCGCATGGCTACCATCAATTCGTAATTTATGACCAATGCTCTGGATGGACAGGAGATGTCAAAATAGCAAGAGAAAATAAATAATCCATGTGATGCACAAGCGTAAGCTGCTGGACTATATTGTCTTCTATTTGGCCTAATTGTTACAGCCTGAACGGTCTTCAAGTACATATTATGTTCCTCATTTAATTTGAATGTAGTTTAATTATTAAACACGCATCTCAAATAACAATAATTTCAATCAAATCAGATGGTAACACACTGAATTTGAACATTACCCATAATTTCGCCACAATGCATCATTCAAATGTATAATTCAGTTGCAGTTCGAAATGTTGAGTTATTAGTAGAATGTTTAGGGCCTTACCTAATTAGGCTACACTATAGGCTAAATGAATTCAAATGATTGTTCAATGTGGTCTGGTCACATTCATTCCGCAATGGAGCATACTGGAGCCCAAACCTGTGCATTTAGACCATGGAGTCAGATTACAGGAAACATAACTCCCCTGAGTTCTTGATAGGCCTATTGAGGACTGAGGGTATCATGTCTGAAGAACATCCAAACACATTGTAATCAGAGAGGTAGATTATGTTCTCCCCCTTTCTCCTGTAGAATGCAATCCTAGTCAACACTGTTCTTTGTACTGTATACTTATAAATTAATGTGCGCCTGAATGTATTGCGCAATGGATTCTCTATGGTTCAAATTTGCCAAATCATAAGGTGTGTGGCCTTTGGAGTTGCGTCTTTCGACGTCCGTCGTAATACAAAAAAGTATCTGAACCACTTCAAGATGGCCTTCTCTTGCGGCAAGATGCAATGGAAGATTACCATCGTTGTCCAGGAGATTGACATCTGCCCCATGATCCACCAATACGCGCAGAGTATCAGCGTACCCATCCCGTGCAGCGTCATGACAGACTGTGAGACCTTTGACATGGTCACGGACGTTTGGATTTGCGTTTGCCTTCAGGAGCGCTGCCGCGATGGCTGGGTTACCAAGTTTCATCACCTGTAAAATAAAATGAAATATATATATTATTGTAATATTTATATTTATTAACAAATTTGATGTGATAGAAAGCACAACAAAATTAAACCATCATTTACATGCAAAGACGTAGACAATACTGGAAAATAAAAGTCCCATAGGAAACGATAAAAAAACGCAACACAATTCATCAGCAATAGCGAGTTCATCATTTTACAATTATATTAATCTACTATCTATAATTACCTACCTTTTGATAAACATCCGCACACTTTAAATTTAAGTGATTTTATCAGACGCATGCAAAGCGAGTTACAGTAATGGGTGGATATATTTTCGACTCTGTTGTACTGAGCTATGGTACCTCTTAGCAAATCTATCATTCCATTAGATATGGAATCTATTCTAAAATATATTTTTCCCATTTGGAAGAGAGGAGTGTCAACGCTTATTATAGATTCTGGCATCATATTTCAAAAAATGCACGTTCTTTTCTTCATTGACAAAGACACCTCGCAGATGCCTTTCCGGTCTACAGTACCTAATTGAAATTATGCGCCAACATTCTACAGGACCAAATTGTATTTATAGGCCTATATAGTATGTTTATTAAGCTAAATCAAAATGTAACCACAGGACTCAATGATAGACACGTGTTTATACCAGACTCAACATCCTCATCAAGACAAAAGTCTGCTATACTATGAGGCCTAGCTTAAAGTATGTATCAAATACTAATACACTCTATTGCATTGCAGTTGCGTAAGTATGTTTTTCGAGATCACTCATGTCCTATAAATAATTATATTTATTATCTTTTTTGGTCAACATATGTTGAGGTTTCACTAACCGTTATTTTGATCATCAGATCAGCAGTGAAAAATATCTAAATTAAGGCACTTTGATGCCCTCAGATTCATAAATCATGCAAAAATCGATTACATCCAACATAGCATTATAATAATTCACAAATGTGCTAAGATGTATTAGTTGTAGTCGAAATCCATAAATCAGAATAAACCGTGATTAAAGAAGTACATGTTCGTAAAAGAAAATGCATAACCAACCTGTAACGGTGTCCTGCCAAATACATTGTTTTCATTAACATCTGTTCCGTTCTGTAATAACATCTCAACGTCTGCTAAGTCTCCTCTTGCAGACGCACTGCTCAGTCTGTTTGCCTCCCCAGCCATTCTTGGTGGACAAAACAATAAAGACGTTTAAACGATTCCGCTTAAAAACGTTGACTCTAAGGTAGCATTTAGGCTATGTGTGGACGATTTTGATGGTAGGTTAAGTTTTGGTTGTGAGACACGCAAGTAACAGCGAAAGTGTAGTAAATACCCAGGAAACATACATAAGTCATAAGGAAGTCCCAAGAACATCTAAAAATGGTCCCATGAAGTCCTCAGAACGTTTTGACATAGACAACGACTATTTTTTGACTTTTTATGAAAGGACTTTTTAACCCATGGACGTTTTTCTAATATCACCTTGGTAGCAACGACATAGCTAGGATATTTTTTGCCCAGTACCTGTTTGGATCCTGGGATGTTTAAATTAAAGTTTAATCATTGATGAAAGAATCAGATTACGAAAAAAGCAGTGCAGTTGGATATATTTACTAACTGCAGATAAGATGCATTTTAGGTAATTCAAGTATAGGGAAATTCTACAAACTTTGGGACACAGAAGAAAGATCAGGATACTCAAAATTCAGAGGTTGTGAGTTCAAATCCCATGTGGGGTCATGAAAAAGTCAGTAGTGATGACAAAAATAATCATATTGTCACTGATCAAAGATAATTACATAATTTTAGCTGAAAAGCATACCCATACCCTAAAAGCCCCGTACCATCTAATTTCTTGTTTTAAGACAAATGAGACTATCACAATAAAAAAAATCTTTCTGTGACCAAGACACATCTCAACAATGTCTTTAAAACCTCCTCCGGGATCTCCTTGGGACCAGTTCTCAACTAGACAGAACCTTTAGGGGATTGTGACACAATGTTCCAAGAATGTCCTAAAAACGTCCTTAGCAACATCCCTGGGACTAGTTTGTGACATCCTGGGGTATCTGTGTTTGCAAGTTTGTCAAGTTAGTCCTGATAATGTCCTGAAAAAAGGCCCGGACATGGTCTTCAACGATGCCCTGGTAAAGTACAGAACGATCATTAAAGCAATAAAACCTTTTAAAGGACAAAACGGAAGCTATGCAGAATGTCCTTAGGACGTCCCCTGTTTACTGGGTATTTTGCGCCACTGCCAGGGTCCGCCTCTTCTAACCCCATCCCACTGTAACAACTTGCATCAGCACGGAAAACAGGGATGTCACGCCATTTGCAAATCAAATGTAGGCTACTCTACTGTCTTCATCACGTTCCTTAAATATTGTATGTCTATTACCTCAATTCTAGTAATTCAGCCTGAAGAGTTTAATTACTTATACTTGTTTACGTGCAGCCAACAACTTTTTAGATTCTAAAATAGGCTACATTTCAAGGAAATTGTAAATTCATACATCCGCGTTACTCCAAGCGATTTTATCAAACTCTGCAATAACTAGGTAGCTAAATCCCATATTTGATCTTATTCTGTTTTCAAACGTGAGAGGGGTTTATAGGCTATACCACCAACACATTGCTACAATTCGCATTCAGTGTCGACATCGACCATGAGTAAAAATCCATATAATTAGGCAATTCAGACGCCGTTCAACAGCACTTCACATAGGGAAGGACAACATAGGCTAGATGCAACTGTCAAAAAGGCTGATCTGATGCTCCCAAAAACGTTACTTATTTTCTGAAACTGTATCCACGAAGACTGGTTTCGAATAGGACATGAATGTGCGTCTGAATGCCAACTTGCTCTCTACCAGTCCCAGGATGAGTATTAATTCTAACAATAGCTATCCAATGACATTTGAAGAGACAGCTGTTCAGAGTTTATGTACCCTAAACTTCCCGCCCGATTTCAAATCATTATACACGGTCTGGACGTCGTCCTTTTTAGTTCATTATGCGCGTTTTTGTTCCGAACGGGCGCAGTAACAATGATAAAATTGTTTTCTATTTTTCCGCTGAGCACTTCAGCAAATAGTTAGGCTACTAAACTGGTTAAGGTAGGTATATAAATTAAATTAATCATAGCTCGAAGTTTAGAGTGCTTAGCGTCATTTCAAGTTCAGCCCGAAATAAACATTTGATGGGTAGGTGTATAGCCTAATAGTCAGTGTAGTACGTAGCCTAGTTTACAGTTACATTTATACATTCTACACTATTTGCTACCTCGAATAAAATGTATAGGGTAGCCTTCAAATAACATTCTCCAAGCTGCAGCCGCTTCTTACCCCTCGCCATTATTTGTTGAATAAGTTCACTCATTAGATTATTTGGCACTGGCAGACAGTAGCCTTTAGAGAGAAAACCGCTGTTCTTGACATCACTAACTTTTGAAATACGGAACTTAGCGGGAGGAGGGCGGGACCTAAAACCGTGATCATCAAAATAGGCTGCAATGACGAGAATAAACTACGGAGTGCAAGATCTAACGTCCACCCCACCGAAACACCTCAGAAACTCGGTGGTTAACGTTAGATCTTGCGCTCTGTAGTCACTGGTCGGGCGTACGTGAGTATAATTTCTTGTCCCGTCAAAACGAAACAAGCAGAAACAAGAAACACGCTTGTTAATCCGTTATTTCGTTTTTTTACAAAAACGGGAAAACGGATTTTGACTTATTTTGTTTTTTTTGTTTTTTTCACATAAACTATAAAACGACTTGATATTTCGATTTTTCTCTTGTGGGTGGAGCTAAACGTGGAATGTCTGTCATTGGCCAAAATCAAGGCTAACACTTCCTTGCCTTTCAAAATAGCAGCTCAACCTTCTAAGTTGCATTATTTTAGGGTTATAAACTAGCAACCCCAAATCTAGTTTACAAACGTGGAAATGAACAGATGAATAGTTAGAAATGATATATCCTAGCTACTTGGGTAAGCAATAGCGAGCTAATTTAATGACGGCATACAACCAAAACAACAGAAGTTGTAGCCTATTAATCATTGGTTGCCCATTTAATGCTTTACATGAATACTTGACGATAAACATAATATTTTTCCAATTCTTTCACAACACTCTTAACCACCAATCATGTCTTGTAACATAAACCTATTTTATCGCATATCTCCATTTAAATCGTTGTAAATAGGCTACTTGAACCTTGAAAAACTGCCAATTGAATCAATATTGTAAGTACAGTAGGCCGAAGCTCCAACAGGACATGCGGAAAAGAGAGATGAAAGCTCAAATACGTCTAGAACCAAAAGCAAAGCGTAGCAAATGTTAATTATATGATTGTTATTATAATTATCTATTATTATTATCACAATCTTGTGATCTTGTAATATAAATTCGGATAGAGTCGGCATTTCACATAATATATCACACCAACCCGAGATTCGTGGCCATCATGCTTCATCTGACTCGGGATCCGAAGGTCAATTACAGACTTGTATAAAAGCCTGTTAGATTTGTTAAGCATAATTACATTTTAAATAAATTATTGATCTAACTGTATTTTATTTTGGAAACTCAGGAGAACACGTGTTTCCATGGTAACCAAATGTAAACCGAAAGTTACGGTTATAAGTTTTCAGTTGGCTGCAAGATTCCCTTGCATGGATATTTGTGCAGTTTAGTTATTAGTTATTATAGAATATTCCTGGCATTACTATAATATGTAGCTACTAGAAATTTGGATTAAAAGGTGTTGTTTGTTAGCTACCTATTGTTAGCTTTCTCCATTACCATTTGCCTTATGTGATTGCTAATAGGCCTGTGTGATTCCTGAGCATTTTGCAATTTCATTCTCTTGTTATGTAATGATATTATGTTATTATTATTTTATACTGCATTGCTATAGAGATTTCAGGCATTTCTGATGGAACAAAAACAATACTACCTTAGGACTTCACCCTCCCGACTTCATACTATTTATCTACTATGTATTAATTGATCTATTAGTAGTTATAACTAATTTATGAATACCATAATATGGCAATATTTCTCCATTTATATTTCTCTATGTAAGATTATTTAGCAGTTGTTTTGAATCCTAAATGCTGATTGGCTGATAGCCATGGTATATTTGACTGTTGTGTTGGTTCATAATAGTAATAAGGCACCTCAGTGATTTGTGGAATATTGCCAGTATACCACAGCTAAGCACTGTATCTAGGCATTTCGGACTGATAGAGCTCAAATCTGGTTGAGATGGTTGGTTAGTCTTCCACAGACTGATGTGCTCTCACTACACTCATCCTGATGGCCTCAGATCTTCTTTCCTCTTGGCATGGTATCAATTGTATCAATAACGCCATACCGACTATGTTTCTTGTCTCTATCCAAGTCCTGTCTAAACTCTTTTTTACAGATACCTCCTTTGATTGGTTCATTTGGTACCCAATTATTTACCCACCTGATATACTTACAAACTTGATTTAACCAATGCAACTTGGGGTTCACTAATTTTTGCATCTGCACTAATTTCTTTAAAAAAAATTTTTTTTCCTGTAAACCAAAATATGGAATAACTGTAAACCTTTTATGTCAGATAAAAAAGGCTGGTTCTGATTTCATTGTGAACACTTAAAAAATCTGTAATTCTACAAGGGGTTAACATACTTTGAAGCAGCGCTGTATGTCCAATGAATCAACTGGACCTGATCATAGTGGATATGCTGTCAAAACGGATATGCTCATAGTGAAAATGCTGTTCGATGGTGATTAAAGCTGACCCACAAACTTGCAAAATTATCACATTGACCATATACAATTTTTGGAAGTCCATTTAATTCTGTGTTTCGCTATATACCGTTTCAATTTGAGAACTCTTTGATGTTCCACTGCCTGTAGTGAAATACACCACAATTCTCTCTGTCACACACACCACAACGTAATCTGAGTTTGGGCATGCGATGTATTTACACTGCTCAAAAAAATTAAGGGAACACTTAAATTACACATCGGGTCTCAACGAAGGAAATATATTAAAGATCAAAATATTTACATTACTTTGTGTAATATGTTGAGAACAAAATTACATAACAACGGTCAATGTAAACCAAAATCACCAACCGATTGAGGGCTGGATTCAAACTCACACCGAAAATCAAAGTAAACAATTGAAATCACAGGCGGTTCCAACATGCGTGAATTTCATCACGGCAACTCATAATGTAACTCAGTAGTGTGTATGGCCCCCACGTGCCTGTATGGACTCCCGACAACGTCTGGGCATGCTCCTGATGATACGACAGATGGTGTCCTGGGGGATCTCCTCCCAGACCTGGATCAGGGCATCAGTGAGCTTCTGGACAGTCTGTGGTGCTACATGGTGGTGTTGGATGCACCGATACATAACGGGTTCCCAATTGGATTCAGGTCTGGGGAACATGAGTGCCAGTCTATGGCATCAATGCCTTCATCAACCAGGAACTACCTACACACTCTGGCCACATGAGGCCTGGCATTGTCCTGCACGAGGAGGAACCCAGGGACCCACTGCACCAGTGTAAGGTCTGACGATAGGTCTGAGGATTTCATCCCGGTACCTAACAGCAGTCAGGGTACCATTGGGTAGCACATGGAGGTCTGTGCGACCATCCAAGGATATGCCTCCCAAAACCATCACTGACCCACCGCCAAACCGGTCATGCTGGATGATGTTGCAGGCAGCATAACGTTCCCACTAGAGGACTTTGGGCCCTCATGCCACCCTCATGGAGTCTGTTTCTAACAGGTTGGTCAGAAACATGCACACCAGTAGCCCGCTGGAGGTCATTTTGTAGGGCTCTGGCAGTGCTCATCCCGTTCCTCCTCACACAAAGGAGCAGATACCAGTCCAGCTGCTGGGTTGATTCCCTTCTACAGCCCTGTCCAGCTCTCCTCATGTAACGGCCTGTCTCCTAGTATCTCCTCCATGCTCTTGAAACTGTACTGGGAGATACAGCAAACCTTCTTGAGACGGCACGTATGGATGTGCCATCCTGGAGGAGCTGGACTGCCTGTGCAACCTGAGTGGGCTATAGGTACCACCTCATGCAACCAGTAGTGAAAAGGACACTAACAAAACAAAAAACTAGAGAAGAATCAGTTAGGAAGGATAAGGAGAGAGCAATTGTCTGTGGCCACCACCTGCAAAACTTTTTAGGGGTTGTCTTGCTGTTGCCTCTCCAGTGCACCTGTTGTCACTTTCATTTGCACCAAAACAGGTGACATTGATTCACAATCGCTTATGTATCCTAACTGGACAGATTGATATCCCTGACGTTTAATTGACTTGGTGTTCTACTGTGCAGTGTATTTGAAAACAATTTCTAAGACACAAGCATTGTTTCCTAAACTTCCCAAAGGGAACAGAAAACTACATCTGCTTAAAGTGTTTGTGTGTGCTAGTTAGTTGTGCAACCACTCACTAACTGCAACTAAGGCCATATAGAGTGAAACCTACACGAAGGGAGCTCTCTGGGAACAGGATTTGTGACCACTGAAAAGGTAAATATCCTTGAGTGGTCCGGTGAGAGCCCCAACCTAAATCCAATTGAAAATGTGTGGAATGACTAGAAGATTGCTCTCCATCAACACTCCACATGGAACTTAACAGAGCTTTTGTATTTTTAATGTAGTGTGTATTCTTTTTTTCCACTTAAGTTTCCCTTTAATGTGAGGGGTAAAAAACTATTTTGATGCACTGACACAGCATGAGATGAAAGAAGTTCAAGGGGGTGTTGAATATATAAGCCCTATCAGTTAGCTAACCATTTACAGCAACGCCACTACACCAACAGGCCATCTTATAATATTACTAATACTAATATAAATGGAAAAACATTACAGCATTTTTGCATCAATATATTCATAGACATCAGTAGATCAGTTATTAAAGAGTAGTTGCATTGAAGGTTGGGTTAGAAGGGTGAACTCCTCGACAATTCTGGTTAAAGTAACACCCGTTTCCTATGAAAAATATTAACATTTTAATTGCTTGCTGCATCTTTTTGATTTTACTCTTTTTTTATGCAGTATTTCTCAAGCCTGCTCCTGGGCGCTCCCCTTCCCTGCATGTTTTAGATCTGTCCCTGCTCTGTCACACCTATTTCAAATGATCAGCTCATGAAGTCCTTCATGAGCTGCATCAGATATGTTAGGGCAGGGAGAGATCTAAAACTTGCAGGGCAGGGGGGCGTCCAGGAGCAGGGTTGAGAAACACTGTTTTACAGTGTCTTTGGTATCCTTGAAAGGTGCTTTAAATTAAATATATTATTATTATTAGAAATAGACGATTATAAATGGTCTATTTCTAATAATAATGGATCCTTCATCCTGCTGTAAGATGAATAAATTAATCCAATAATAGTAACCTTTGAACCAATATAGCTTGAAACACAAAACCCTCTTTGTTTTAGATGTTCAGGATATCCAGTGTTAAAAATTCTTATAAACATTTATCAATTAAGACTATACTAATTAATAATAATAATACAAATAAATTACCTGACTATCAGTATCTATTGAACTGTTCAAGTTTTAGACTATCCCATCTTAAAACTAAAATATTGGCCAACTTTGACTATATTAATGAGCATAATTAGCATACATTAACCCATCAACAGTATCTCTTGACAATTTCAAGCTGAAGACACTAAACCAACATTATTCTTTGCATGTTCAGGCTATCCCAACTTCAAAATCTTAAACCTTTTCAATGTAAACATGCTAGCAAAAACAACACATTTACCTCTGTAAAAGTATTTTCTTGTTAGTTATTTGTACTAAAATTTGATTGAGATTATGTCATTGCCTCATTGTAAAAACTCCACAACAAATGCAGGATAGAGAAAGATTAAGACATATTTTATCCAATCCAATACTGATTGTTTATCATACTGCTTGCTCGACCAGGACATTCTTGCTAGTTCCCATGCACTGAGGAGAACACAAATCCAAAGCCAACAACATTGATTGAACTGAATTGCACCCAGCATACCACAAAGCAACTCTATTCTGAGCCAAATTGCGCTGACCATGCTTATTCCCAGGCATCGATGGCCATAATGATG
Organism: Esox masquinongy; assembly: GCA_016801175.1. Classification (NCBI taxonomy): domain Eukaryota; kingdom Metazoa; phylum Chordata; class Actinopteri; order Esociformes; family Esocidae; genus Esox; species Esox masquinongy. The sequence goes on along the minus strand of JACXGI010002759.1, from coordinate 45,160 downwards.
TAGCTGCTCTAGATTTTCATTATTCCCTATCTAATCAAAAATAGGTATAAAAGAACCTTCCACACATTATGAATGATGTTTTTCTATATTGCAGAATGAATTTGTCTTACTGAAAAATGTTTTTATTATTAAAATTCAGAAACTTAAATGGCAGGGGTAAAATTTATGACACCCAGACCTAATATTTGGTTGTACATCCCTTGGCAAAAATAATTGCAGTTAAAAGGTTCTTGTAAACATCTCCAGTTCAGAATCCTTACACGCTGGAGGAAATGCACTCTGGCCTTCTATTTTGACTGAGTTCACTTGCATCCAAGCCGCCACAAGGAGTCACTAAAGTGTGACGAGGCAAGGTAACCATATTACATTTTTGACTCCACAAACCTGGACACTGCTGGTCACTTACAACACACACCGTGGGAGCCAGGGCTAGTCCACGAGCAGGATTCGAACCTTGGTCTCACTGCAAAGCAGCAATTTTATCTCTGCACCATTCAGTTACCCTCTATAAACATAAAAAATGTTGGGATATTCCAAACATGTAAAGAAAAGGTTGTTTGGATTCTCTAGCTTGAATGGTTCAAGATTCAATGTAAGTAATCTTTTTTCAGCAGGAATCTCTGGTCAGGAATCTTAATCTTGTAGCTTGTTGAGGGACTGCATTTTACCAGTTAATCCCAACTTGCATTACTATAGTCAATATTGTAGTTGAGTTTGCTGTTTGGGCATACTTTATGACATGTTCTAAATCTTAGGTATCCTTCAGCATTTTTATGTTCTTGTCACATTCATGCAGTCCAATCTATATTTTGTGCTGCCAAACTACCAATTCGCTATGTAGTGCACAGATTTTGACAAGAACCCAACGCGCATTTGGGATAAAAGCTTTTGCTATAAATGTGTCCATATTCTTCCACATCTTAGACATGTCTATTGTGTACCATATATCCAGGCAGGCTTGCATGTGTCCCATTTCTGTCTTCAGGTCTTCCTCTCATTTCCTAAGTGTCCTCCATCATCTTTGATGGTAGCGTGTATGTGTGTGTGTGTGTGTGTGTGTGTGTGTGTGTGTGTGTGTGTTGATGAATTTCAGGCTACATCTCCTGCATGATCCAGGAAGGTGTGACCCTCAAAGCAGGGGAGAGGCCCTCAAACAATCCCAGTGCTCATACCCCATGGTAAACTATACCTGGCCATCACACACAGACATATATACACATACACACACACGGAGGAGGCTATCGCTCTCTCAACCCTCACTTACTGGTTAAAAAACAGCCCCTGTAAAAGCTAGAGTATAACTTGGCCCTGCTCAGAGACAACCACTGGAAAAAAATGATCAATATGGTAGTAGCCATATTTCTTTCAATATACCTAGTACCCTCAAATCCTACCCTGGGGATAGGAGCAGACAGTTTTATGTCTGCCCATTCTGGAAATGTCTGGCCATTTTGAGCTTGTAATCGAACCCACAGACGCTGATGCTGAAGATACTCAACAAGTCTAAAGAAGGCCAGTTTTATTGCTTCATTAATCAGCTCAACAGTTTTCAGTGTGCTAACATAATCACAAAAGGGTTATCTAATGATCAATTAGTCTTTTAAAATTATAAACTTGGATTAGCAAACACAACTTGCCATTGGAACACAGGAGTGATGGTTGTTGATAATGGGCCTCTGTAAGCCTATATAGATATTCCATTGAAAATCAGCCGTTTCCAGCTACAGTAGTAATTTACAACATTAACATTGTCTATACTGTATTTGTATCAATTTGTTTGATGTTATTTTACTGGACAAAAATGCTTTTCTTTAAATAAACAAGGACATTTCTAAGTGACCCTAAACTTCTGAACGGTAGGTTATAAAGTATAACCCGGTAACTTATGGAATTCCACATCACTCATGGAAGCTAGATGAACCCCGACAATCTTGATCCTTTTTCGCTATCTCGGCGACTGGGACACATTTTGTCCAAATGGCACATGTCGCATTGGAGGGCTGAGGGGGGAGTGGAGGACGGAGGGGTTTGTTTGGGAATTAGAAACCCATTCACTATTTTAAGGAGCGCAATCCTTGTCTTTATTTTCCCAGAATGTGCGGCTCATTGTGGGCTTCCCCAGTCCCCTGATTCCTTCACAACCACTTGGAACTCGCTAACTCTGAAATATGCGACTTCTGAACTCGTTGTATAAAGACGGGGTCCACAAGTTTCCCGGGAAGCTCTGTGCAATAAACCGAGGCTCACTTTAAGGGCCGTCAAAAAGTTGGTCATCCATGCGGGCCATCTATTCTAGTTGGTGTAACGCTTCCATTGGCCTGTCAAAAGTTCAACTCATCTAATATTTTCGTCAGTGAAAGTGGATTGCAATCATTCTGGATCTGACGTGTCATCTCTCCTGTCTGCATTGGCAATAATTGACATGGTGACAAAGAGTGGTAGATTTTTTGAAACTGGCAAGAATATGCATAATATTTAATCATTAAACGGGGAATCTGCTATTTTTAGTCCGACAATATTTGCAGCGGCGTTCGCGCTCTATACTTCTATCTGCAACGTTCTGAACATTTAGGCAAAATGAACAAACCTCACTTTGCAATTGCCGTAAATCGAAGATATAGACGTGAATACTGACCTGAAAAAGTGACGATAACAGAGAATTGAAAATCATTAAGCTCTACAACCCAACCCAGGCGGCTTTTGCATCATACGAACCTGCCGCATATTGATGTCTTGAATTTACTGTGTTTTTTGTTTGTTTTCTTAAGACAATATTTACATGATATCTTAGTCACATTTTGCTTGAGTGAGTGAGGCGAGAAAGCAAAGCAAACGGTAGAAGAAGAATAGCGTGTAGTCAGTCACTGCGATGGCCTCCGATAGCGATAGCAACATGAACAGAGAAATGATTCTGGCTGACTTTCAGGTGGGTTTCCAGTTTCCTCAGGTTATAATGTAGTTAGTTTGTTCATTTTGTTAAATATTTCATAACATATAAATAGGCAGTGTTTATCAACAGTGCTGAGTTTCTTCAGGAGACATAGCAAACACATTAGGGTAGTTACTGAATGTAGCTAGATAGCTAACCTTGCTAAAGAACGTCCAAACCATCTAGTATGCACCACTGCACTGCCCGCGTATCAATAAGATTTTTTAAGCATTAAGACGCAAGACCGGTGTTCAGCACTGAAAATATACATTGTTGAAAATAATTTCGTACGGGTGTCGGTCCCCACACGTATATATTAGGAGGTTAACTGACTGACTGACTGACTGGCTGACTGGCTAGCCAGCTATCAAAATAATAGTACTGTATGTAACTATGCCAGGGGTAGCTTTCTATAGCCTATACACACGTCAATAAGCTACCCACTACGCTAGCTAGTTGCTAGGTAGCTCATAGCTAGCGTTAGCTAACAACAAAGCTGAACACATACTGTACCTAGCTTCAGTACAGTGCCTATTCAAACGTTAATTTAAATATCTGGCTAGTTAGCTTGGTGATATTCCGTCGATGCTTATGTAGTCATTATTAATTGTAAAAAAAAAAATACTGACTCAGTTTATCTAACGTGTGTTACTGACTCAGTATAACTAACGTGTGTTGGCTTAGCTAGCTAGATAGGCAGCTAACTTGCATGGTCACTATTAAAACGGCTGGCAAATGACATCACTCAGACTTTGTGCTTTGTTTCTAAGCTCTGTAAATCTAGCTAGTGTTTGAAAACTGGATTTGGAATATGGTTGACAATATGTAACTTAGTGATGATTAGTCAAGTAGGTAAAGTTACTTGGCAAGCTAGCTAGCTAACGTAAAAATGAAACCTCATCATGATAACTTCCAGGTTGTTGAATAACAACAAGGCCACAAAAAAAACTGTAGGACATCGAATCAATGTCTGTGCAGTACAGTACATCACTGAAAATGCCACACTAGTGCAGGTGATCAGGCAATGAAAATAAAATGTAACCAGAAAACCACCCATGGCACTGAAATACTGAATGATTGACGATATTAATTTAGCTTTAAATTAATTAATGTTAGGCCAGGTTAGTTGATTAACAGTATTGTGAAGGCTTGTGAAACTAGTATTGGTAGCTGATTTAGGGAGGTAATTCATTGCAATTTGTTGGACTTTTACGAATGAGACACAAGGCTTCCAGGTTGTCAGATACGTGTGTAAACTTTTGGCAACATGTTAAATCAATATTTTATGAATGCTGTTCCAAAACAACTCCTTTGGTTGATTTTATAAAGGTAACATTGAAATCTGGTGAATTAGTTTCAGAATATAGCCTTTTCTTTAGTTTGTTACTTTAAGCGAAGTAACAATAGAAAAATCTCAATCATATCACTTGGAGTGTTAATATATAGGATACCTGTAATAATAGATATTCGTCATCCGACCATTAATTGGAATTTGACTATGGACCCCATCCAAACAAAACTCAAAGGCCTTCTAGTCTAATTCTATAAAAGATATACATCTACATTTAGAACAGAAATGTTAAATACGTGCTGTAGCTTATATAATAATCCTTCACTACATTTTGACTTAATTATAATTGCTATTTTTTTAGCTTTTTGAAGTCGCATCAACTCTTCCTATCATTAACAGATGTTAATTGAAATAATTGTGCTCTGGTGAAACACTACTACTGAAGCAAAGTTAATGTCATTGTATCTCTAGCATAACGTGGAGCTGTTTGTAAATTTGCTATAAAACCAATCTCAATACTAGGGGTGGGAATTACCTGGGATCTCACAATGTAATATCATCTTGATACTTGAGACATGAAGCGATGATATTGCAATTCTTTGTTGGTTATATATTCAATATTGTGATATAGTGCGATTGATTATATTTTCACGTAATTCATTTTTGTCATTGCATATCATACACGTAAGGAAAAACATTGCAAAACTCCACTACACTTCACCTAATTGAATTAACTGACTTAATTTAATCAGTTGATTTAATTCTAAACTTTTACTTGTGCAGATGAACAATTATGAATGGTGAACACATCTGAAGGGAGGCCTCCAGCTACTTAAAAACCTTAATCAAATGCAGTTATTGAACAAATATCAGCCAATATGAAAATAAAACATTCAATAAAAAGTGATTTTAGAAATTAACATTTTAATTAGGGCTTCACACTATAAAACACAACATAGATGCATATGCTGTTTAATGTTCCCTAAAGAATTAAAGTATATCTTGTAAAAAGTAACATATTACTGCTCAATTTATAAACCGACTTGTGAGTTTAAGCCAAAATATTACAGAAAGGAGGATACTGTGTTAATGGAAAAAAGTTTTCATCCGTGTGAGAACGTTTTGCGCTGCTAATCCCTAGCTTGAATCTGACTACTGTTAGTAATACGATGTCTTCATTAGCAGTTTCAACTCAAACTGTCATTGAAAACTCACCAGATGTGGACAAATCTATGTAAATAACCAAGAAACTCTTACTTGAGATTTTACAGCATAAAGTATCTCACTGGGAATGAATCTTTAAGTGGTCTACTCCAGTAGGCTACAGTACAGTGTGCACGTTGTTGATGCCATTGCTGGGCATAGTTGAAATAGTACAGCCGTTAAACTAAACCTCAGAAATACTTTGCAAGCATTGATGGTAGATTTCTTGTGGTATAAATCACAGCTTGAAAATACTCAACTTCAGAGTATTTTTCTATCCCATAAAAGCAAGTGAGTAGAGCACTGTGTGACCTCTTGCCAGCATGGCTAGTGAGATATTCTACCTGCCAATGCCAAAGACTTTGTGTATTTGGCGTTAATAAAAATGTACTCTTGGCGTTAATAAAAATGTATGGTGTATCGATATAATGTTGTGGGGAAAGAATTGTGATACTATGTCCTGATATGTAGTACAATATTGATACTGTTGATCCCCCAGCCCTTCATAATACCATGAACACATTTGCCAGTGCTGATCAGTTTATAAAAAGCTGTCCAGAAGAATCAGTAATATTAGTTGGTTTATTTTTTTTGTAGAGGCTTTTATCCAAGTGATTTAGGCTATATTACTACATGTCCAGTGTCACAGATCAGCATATTGCATGTACCTAATGCAGTGATTAAACCCACAACTCTGGTGTTCAGTCAGCACCATAACAGCTCATTTACACTTCCTATTTGTCTGTGTATTTTGTTATCCTCTGTTTCTTTTTTCCTGACAGGCTTGCACTGGCATTGACAACATTGCAGAGGCTATCACTCTTTTAGAACTCAATAATTGGGATTTAGTGGTAAGTTCATCAGTATTCTTGGTCATATGAACATTACTATATTGTTTCCTTTTAAATGGATGTATCAACTTTTTATTGTTGCCATTGAAAAGATCAAACATCAAACGATCAGTCTATTGACTAGTCCAGGGGTTTCTTAAAGGTCTCTGACCCTTTTTCTGTAGCTGTTAAACTGTTGAAGAACTTGGCATTGTCACTGTTCTCTGGCAAACTGTAATAAGTCTCACAATTATCAGACACTACAAGCTCATAGCTACTATCTAATCAACGGTTACATTAAAAACCACTGCAGATGTAATCAAAACAATAAAAAAACAAATGCTGGCTCTGGGAGGTTTTCGGATGAAAGTATCTTGCTGTAAATTAATTTTTCAACAATCCACTTCGTTAAGCTAGGGTACAGCACACCTAGAGCTGCGCACTCTCTTTCCTCTACTGAAGACCATGCACACTCTGAAGTTGCTCGCATGGCTGGTCTGCATAGTGAGCTGGATTCATTGGCTTGCTCCGACTGTGAGAACATTGTGTTTTAAGTTGCTCATTAATACAGTAGCACCAGGAGCTCAATAACCTTAAGAACAGTGTAGTAACAACCGATTATCTATATACCAAGAAAATGCAATTCATGTGTCTAACAAAAAAGTTTCTTGCTGTGGCGGCTATAGTTTTGCTATGCACCTTGGTAAACTGAAAGCAGCTGAAAAACTGGAAAGCACAATCGGTCTGAAATATTGGGCAAATTTAAACTTTTTGGTTGATAGGATTATTACATTTTTGCTTATAATTGGCCGATACCGATTGCTGGCTGATATATCGGTGGATCCCTCGTTATTAACTGGAAAGGTGTATTATTCACAATCGCAAAAAATAAAAAACACAGACTGCAGCCCTTTAGGGCCATTCATATAAATATTCCAGCCTACTATCAGACATCCTATTTGCTTTTATAGACATTTATGTACAGGCCCACTAATGTACTAGAGCGGTAAAGCCATAACAGAAATTGCATGTGAAGCAACGTTCACTGCCAAACAATGTGACCAGCTTGCACCAGAATAAAAGTCATTTTCTGTCATTCTGATAAATTTGGGCTGGATACATTTTAGATTCTGTCATCTGACATGCCGTGATGAGCCAAAAATATTGACCACTCACAGGTTGAGCGAATAACATTGATCATTTCATGTCAAGGTCTGGGTAGATTAGATGGGAAGTGAACAATCAGTTATCGTAATAAACTAGTTGGATGCAGGAGAAATGGGCAGGACTAAAGACCTGAGCGACTTTGACAAGGGCCAAATTGTTATGGCCAGGTGACTGGGTCAGAGTATCTCTGAAACACCAGGGCTTGTGGGGTGCTCCCAGTCAGCAGGGGTGACTACCTACCCACAGTGGTCAGAGGGACAAACCGACGGCAGGGTGTTGGATGCCCAAGGCTCATCGATGCACAAGGGCAACAAAGTTATCCCGTCTGGTCAAAACCAACAGAAGTCTACTGAAGGTGTACTGTCTGGGGATTCATGTGGACATCAATTTGACACGTGCCGCCTACCTAAACATTGTTGCAGACTAGGTACACACCTTCATGGCAATGGTATTCCCTGATGGCTGGTGGCCTCTTTCAGCAGGATAATGTGCCCTGCCACACTGCACACATTGTTTGGGAATGGTTTTAGAAACATGATGAAGAGTTCAAGGTGTTGCCCTGGCCTCAATTCCCCCGATCTCAATCCGTTTGAGCATCTATGGGATGGGCTGGACAAGCAAGTCCAATCTGCTGCGACTGTCTTAATGACAGATACCACAGGACAACTTCAGGGGTCTTGTAGAGTCCGTGGATCTGCTTTGGTGGCATGCAGAGGACCAACAATATATTAGGCCAGTGGTCATAATGTTTTGGCTCATCAGTGTATTTCAGATTGGATATGGCCAACCTCAGGTTGGATATTTATTTCAAAAGTGATAGATCCCCTGGCCGTCGGTTAGGAATTTCACAGATACAGTTCGCCTAGGATGTTTTGGTATCGGATGAAGACCTCTACTTTGGACCTGGTTTGTGAACAAGTAAATGATGCTACTATAATTATCAACATTAGCTTTTGCTTGGGGCAACAGCGGTAGTTGGCTAGTTTAGTGTACTATAATTGTAACTGTGTTAAGCATAATAAATTAATTAGCTATACATTGAAACAGCTGTTTTGTTTTTATAAGAATATTATGACAATATGCCTAATGCTTGTATTTTTGTAATTTTGGAAATGGAGGAATGCTGTTGTCTACGGCTGGGCTGAGAAAAGATTAAAAAAATTCTCTGTAAAGAGATTTTAAAGAACTCTGTAAAGATTATAGCTGAAAACACACGGAAGGCGAGTGTTAATGGCTGAATTAACTGTATGGCACACATTGGTCTTTCTTTAATTATGAATCACTAGCTTGCGTACAATTATATGCTGTGTTTGAAATATATGTTAGCCAGCTATTGGTCTAGCTTTATTCTGATAATATTAGCAAGTCAGTTTGACTGACCCATTTAGTTTACTATTATTATTTATTTTGGTGTAAAAATCACCACAAGCTATAAATCCGAGCTGTTTATGAAGAACAACCTTTTTTGTAGTTATAACGTAGCCAACAGTTTTCTTAAAATCTGAGTTCCTAAAGTGTTCCAGCCTGGATAGGCTCAATATCAGAGCACTTTAGGCCCAAAACAATAGCCTATGTTTTAAATAAAATTTACTTGGCATGGGGAAGGTCATGTTGCGTTGGGAATTCATCTAATTAATTCTAATTAAGTCTGTAGATCATAGGTGATAACCAATGCAGTCACTAACCATGCACAGTCAATATTGGCATTGTCAGTGAAACTGTTTTGTACCGAAATATATGGGATATTTTGGAGGATTTAGCTTAATTTCCACAGAATTGGGAATTTGTTTTAATATATTGTCCGCCATAACTTGTCAAAAGAAAATCTAATATATTGTCATGTATGTTTTGATAGGAAACGAAGTCCTTTGTACACCAAATCATGTTGCGTTACAGCTCTAAGCACTGGTGCTTTGTAATTACTGTAATTCCAATTTGAATGAACAAATGGTGCAGATACCAAAACTATGTTGCGGATAGTGGCACTGTTTCCCCGCATTTCAGGTATTGGCTTTAAGCGGGGCATAAAGAATGTCTCTTGTCAGATGTGGTGTGAAGGTTATGAAAGGTATCGTTTGTGGATTGGTTTTCCTTTTTTTCTATTATGTAACCCTTTATTGTGAAGTGCGTGTTGAATGGGTGTGGGCTTTATTTAGTTGGAAGCTGTTCATTTTCGGCCTGCTATTCAAAGCAAGCAAGCAGAGACTAAGAAGCGGTTAGACGTACCTGTAAATGTGATGACTTGCAGTTCTTTTTTGGTGCTGTTAGGTTGAGCAGAATTGACAAAAGAGCCCTGTGTGCTAGGACAGGACAGCGAACAAGTGTTTAAAAGAGTCAGTCAGTGCCTCTTGGACTTGTGGCTTCACCTACCCACACAGCTTTTTTTAACAAAAGAAAAATAAAATCACAATGATAGTTATTTTTGACCGTTATTCTCACATTCACACATCTGTTAATATCCTTTGTTTCCAGTACATTCAGTATCGTTTTTGAAATGCTGCTGGACATTTGTGTTCACTAGCACTCATTTCCATAGTTTGCCTAACAGTTGGTCAAAACTGCTCGCGTCAAGCATTGTCCTCTTGCTGCTCTCACAATTCTCGACAGTTCCCCTAAAAAGAATCAGCTCATTTTCTCCAAGGCCTACAGTCTGACTGTTTGCCCTCTTATCAATGATCTGTTCCCATGCGATTGTCATCCGTGTCATATCGCTTGGGTACTAGTGCCTACACAGGAGCTTGCACTACATTCCCTTTGTATGGTCCAAATTTGATTAATGAAAAAGCGTCCATGCATATACACTACCGTTCAAGGGTTTGGGGACACTTAGAATTTTCCTTGTTTTAGAAAGAAAAGCAAATTTTTTGTCCATTTAAAATAACATCAAGTTGATGAAAAATACAGTGTAGACATTGGTAATGTTGTAAAAGACTGTTGTAGCTGGAAATGGCAGATTTTTAATGGAATATCTCCATAGGCCCCTTATCAGCAATATCAATCCTGTGTTCCTATTGCCTATCAGTCCATTCTTGTTCTGAGAAATTAAGGCTATTCTGTGTGCGAAATTGCCAAGAAACTGAAGGTCACTACACCCTTCACAGAACAGCGCATACCTGAAATTAGTCAAAGGTGGTGCGCCTATCCCCGCTACCCTGCGCTCTACCGAATGCCCCTCTGTGATATACTTTATATAATAACTGGCCACTTCAAAAAAACTACTATAGTGGTAAATCTGCCCGTTTGTCCATGTCCACTTGAGCTGCTAATGCACACTACTATGTCCTCCCTAATGCAATAGCAATCAAAAACCAAACAATAAACATATTCTTTACATATTATTATATTTGTATTGTTAGTGACTTAAATATGTTAATTGTAAATTTTTACACCTTATATTGCATATAAAATGTTGTTGGGGACAGTAGCCAACAATCCCTAATCCCTAATCGTCTTTTCACCAGTCATCTTTGTCTGTCTCGCAAACTTTATTGAAAAGAATCTGTGATTCTACTGGATGTCATCCGAAACGTTAACAAATGTTATGCGGATTGGATGTAGTTTAGGCGTTATTACGTTTTATTTAAATACTTTGACATGCTTGGGTGTAAAAGAACTAGGTTCCACTTGTTTTTCCGATGTTACTCATCTCCGCGATGTCAGGACCGGTATGCAAGGTTGCCGGATCATTGACAGTAAACCGTGAAATCCGCACAAACGCTATATCTTCTTTACAACCTTACCTGTAAATCGACCCGCCCAAGCCCATTAAAAATAGCACAGTTGTTGGGGAAACCTACACATCTGGCAACACTGCCAGTATGAAAATGTTTCCTCTTATGGTCACATTCACTGCAGTATATCTCTTGTAGGCTTTTTAGCATATGAGCACAAAATTATGTTTTACCATGCCGACACACAGTGGCAGTGCGGGATTTTGGGAAGGTGGCCGCCTTTGAGTTTTATATGCAGTAAAAGCCCTGCATACTGGCTCTAATCAGAATAGAAAGAGGAGTGGGAGGCCCCGGTGTGCAACTGAGCAAGAGGACAAATGCATTACTGTCTTTGAAGATGGAACATGCATGCCTTCATCTATGTTATAAGTTGCAGCACAACATTTTACTCTGTATTTTTTTTTTAAATCTCTTTACAGGCGGCTATTAATGGAGTCATACCACAAGAGAATGGGATCTTGCAAAGGTAATATGCCAGAAATTACATTTAAAGTTGAGTCAATTAAGTTTTTGCTGTGCACATTTAGTAATTGATGTAATAAAATGTTGCCTTTCTCTATATCCCCTACTCTGCTCTGTTTAGATCATATTGCCTAGTAAGATTTTAACCTAAGAAAAAATGACAATGTCACAGTCAAATTCACACAAACTATGGATGCTAAATCAAGTATTTCTCATTGAAACAGGACTGCCTGAACATGATTAACAATTTACATATTTCTCAAGCTGTATCCTGTCCTTTATTAAAACATTCTCAGAAATGTACATTGTGGCCAACTGCTTCGAACTACAGAACAACTTCTCAATGTACTTCCTGTGAGCACAGGTGATGAAAAGGCCATGAAAACCTTGTTTTGTTTTCATATGAAATTCTGCTTAGAATGATAGAGATGTAATAGGAACTGAAATCATTTACCATGAAAGCACATTTTGGCACAGTTGTTGTTATCTTTTCATGATACTACAACATAAAAGACCAAAAATGAACCTGAGCTTCACAATGCTTCTGCAAATGCGTTCTGCTTCAGATCATAGTCAGGTTTGGGAAAGTTATGTATAGTATAATGTTTATGTTTACTGGTGAATCTGCCTTGCAGTAGCTTTATGCATTGTAACCATTTGATATCAAGCAGTTTCATGGATATCTTACACGGTCTTCTTGAGTTAGGAAGTGTTGTTTTGAAAATATGTTCAGTTCTGTCAAAAAGCACTTTTTCCATTTCTGCATTTCTGTATGTTTTTGGCAGTGAATGTTATCAGGTCTTCCATCATAGCCTAATATTACATGAGTAGTGAACAAACAAAACATTTTGATACTAACATTCTCCTGTGCAAACTGCAATTATTGTAGAGATAGAGGCTGTGGATCTAATAGAGGCTGTGGATCTAATTTCAAACCAGGAAACATGTAATTGGGCACATGTAATTACTCACTCAAGATTGCAACACTAAAGTAGCTGTAAATCAAACAACCAAACCTCTGGCCCATTGCTGGGCAGTGCTATCAGATTAAAGACAAATCTTAGGTGGTAGTTGGAGATTGAGGTGAAACCCAAAGTGAGGAGGTTGTAGGCTTGCCATCTCTTTAAACTGAAGTTGGTAGGAAGACGAATTTCACAGACTAAGCTGCAATATTATTTGGTATTTTTTGAGTACAGTGTAGTGTTAACAAAAGCAAGAATGATATAAATCTATGTGCAAAAGATGCAACATTTGAAAAATTAAATTTAGTGAAATGTCTTGTCAAAAGCTGGAATTAAAACAGTTACTAACAGAAAAGAAAGTCTCTAAAAGGCATTGTGGCCCACGTTTTTGCTCAACGGTCGGTCAGCACTCATGAATACATTGAGCTGAAGAACAACACATTCAAGCTGGGCACATTCGGTAAAACTTTTTTTTTTTTATTTTTTTTATTTTTTTTTTTAAACTTTGTGAAGACTTTGGGCATGAGAACATGGCTTTCTTAAGGGCATGCATAATTATGAATGGAGCCTGGCAGCGTGACTTGCAGCCAGCCCGTATACTAAGTGGCTGGCACCAGACTGCTCTCGTAGGATGGCACTCCTCCTCAGTAAACGGCTCCATTGAGGTGACCAAAGCCAGCTGGAGTGCTTCTCTTAGCCCAAAGCCTGCGCCATGCTTCACGTTGAATAGACATGTAGTGCCATCTAGATGCATGCTGTAGAACAACTGTTTTTTCAACCTTGGGGGTCTCTAAACATTCGATTGCTAGAGTAGCTCGCTGAACAGTTCTGAAAGTACATTACATTGTCCCATGTTCCCTATTAAATTTAGTAATAGTAAATTAATTTCATAAGTGTCAAGAAAATGCAAGCCTACAGCTATCTAATCATGGACCTTATCTCACCCTTGTTTTGCCTTTATTTGCTTTAATTGGCAAACCTGATGTTATCTGGCAGTTTTCTTTCTAGTAATATGTCTGCATGTAAAATGTAGCATATGTAAGTCATTTATTTTTCATTTTTGCAAACTAGTAATTTAGCTGGCACTTTTATCCGTAGAGGCTAACGGGAAAGTTTATGGATTAAGTGCCTTACTCGAGGGAACAACATGTTTTTTTCACTGTTAATTTGTTTGGCAACCATTTGGTTACAGGCTCAGTGCTCTAACCAATACACTAATTGTTATTTCTTTGAAATGGAAGCAGCAGTTTAGAACCATTGCTTTACCAACATACTCCTCGCGCACTCGATGTAAAATGATAGTTCCAGATGCGCAATTGTAACAAAGCTGACTTTGTTGCTCTCATGAAGATTGTGCTATTCATTTTTCTTTGTAAATTATTTGGCAAGTCCATATTTCCCCATATATTTAGGAGTTTTGTCTAAATTCATATTTTGTTGTTCTTTTCTTTTGTCAGTATAATGTGTAGTAATGTGTGCATGGGTAATAATGTTTTGAGGTAATGTTTAGGGAAGGTGCATTTCAGTTTCATATACACTCACCTACTACTTTAGGTGTGCTCCATATCTTGTCTCATGTCTGTGCTGCCTGTTGGCCTCCAGAAGTAGATGTTTAAATGTTCCCTTTTTAAGTTTAGACCAGGAATGCCTTTTTAGATGTTAGCCTTTTTCCGGTTGCATGATGTGTGGCCATTTTGGGTTTTCTCGCTCTTGTATGTGACCTGTGTGTGGGAGGCTGTCTATAGCTTAGGTTTAGATTATTTTTCTTTGAGTTTTGATTGATAATTCATGTGAATGTACAGTATTTAAAAACTGTACTGTATTTTTTCGCCTAGAACCAGTTGTTAAACTGATCTTGCTACTTTTTGCTGCTTAACTGCTTTTAAAGCTACTCTAACATTTAGTCCGTATTATCTTCCAGACCCCAAAAAGAATGGTCTTTTGATGTGATTTGCCCTCTGACATAGACTTGGAACTCCTTATTTTGTTGTTTTTATGTAAATAATTGTAAGAGTGAAAACCCAAAAGAAGGAAAAGTATTAGTAACACAGTTATTATAGAATCTACAAATACATGGCACTTTGGCTTTTTCAGTGCTTAAAGGGATAGTTCATCCAAAAATCATATTTTTCTGAAATTGTTCCAGAAGGCCCATAGTGTCATTTTTTCCAGTGATCCATTATTCAGCTCTGTCCCAGTCTGTAATTAGCGTTATAGCATTGTCCAAATTCATGAATGGAAATGGTTCGTACCTTTATCGCAAAGCTGCAATGCAAGCGGAAAACTACTCCAAAACTACATTCAGTAATCTGTCGCAGTTGCATTGATTTTTTTTTAAACTGTACACTGACGAAGCAGCTGGCAGAATTGGCTGAATTCAAACTGGCACTAGCAAACTATTTCTAATAGCCACTATACCCAGCTTCTGTTCTTCGGTAGTGATGTCATTGAGGTGAGCGTGAACTTTAACCTCAACATGCTATGTGAAGATGGGTTGCTTCGCCTAGCTTTTTAAAATTGCTGCTAGTTTCCACTTATGTATATTATTGCTATTTTTTGCTATATTTTTGCTTTATATATTTAATAATTCTTACTATGTAGATGTTGTGTGCCATGTCACCTTCTGCCTGCATGTTTGCCTGCTTGTGGATCTTGAGTTAATTAAATTCTACCCGCTCTGCATTTGGGACAATACCTCTGCCTCTCCCGAGTCATATTGTGGGAGAATCAATGGATCAACTTCGCCAACAGGGCATGCAATTTTTGCGAGAAACATTTTAATGCAGAGGTTCATGGCCCCCGTTCACATAGAAGAGGACTAAAGGTAAATGCATTTCGATTTACCCAGTTCAACTCGTGAGAACAAGACAGATTGTAAGTGATACTTCTGATTGCTATGTCCTCTGGATATTCTGGGCAAGGGTTGGGGATTAACATGTTCACTGTCCGAGGTGAATATCAAAGACGAAATGGGTAATTTGCTTTCTAGCTCGCGAATACTAACTTTCGTTTACTGTGTATACACTCTCAAGGAATACAACATTGTCATGTTCTTTGAGGTTAACAACACCACTTGTCTTAGTTTGGAGTGTTTTAGAGTAGTTTTCCGCTTGCAATGTAGCTTTGCGATAAAGGTACGTATGGTTTCCATTCATTAATTTGTACGATGCTAATTGCTGACTGAGACAGAGCTGATTAATGGATTGTTTTAAGAAATGACTCTGTGCCTGAAGGACCAACTGGTAGTAAAGGGACTGTCACCGAAATAGGATTTTTGCATGAACTATCACTAAGTCTAAACAGAATTCATGATGAGATCAGGCTAGAGAGAAACATCCACTAACGTGCATGGCAAACCAAAAAGCATGTAGTTATGCCATTGTCTGTTTTCGCATCAACATAACATTATGAATCTTTATAGAAGGCTAGCTAGGCTATATACACTGCTCAAAAAAAATTAAGGGAACACTGAAATCACACATCGGGTGTCGATGAATGAAACTATATTAAAGTTCAAAATCTTTGCTGTACATTGTAATTTGTTGAGAACAAAATGAAGTAACAACAGTCACTGGAAACCAAAATCACCCACCGATTGAGGGCAGGATTCAAACTCACACTGAAAATCAATGTAAACATTCGAAATCACAGGCTGTCCCAACTTGCGTGAATCTCATCACGGCAACTCATAATGTGACTCAGTAGTGTGTATGGCCCCCACGTGCCTGTATGGACTCCCGACAACGTCTGGGCCTGCTCCTGATGAGACGGCGGATAGTGTCCTGGGGGATCTCCTCTCAGACCTGGATCAGGGTATCAGTGATCTCAATTGGATTCAGGTCTGGGGAACCTGAGGGCCAGTCTATGGCATCAATGCCTTCGTCATCCAGGAACTGCCTACACAATGCCTCACGGCCACATGAGGACGGGCATTGTCCTGCTCCAGTAGGAACCCAGGGCCCACCGCAACAGTGTAAGGTCTGACGATGGGTCTGAGGATTTAATCCCAGTACCTAACAGCAGTCAGGGTACCATTGGCTAGCACATGGAAGTCTGTGCGACCTTCCAAGCATATGCCTACCCAGACCATCACTGACCCACTGCTTAACCGGTCATGCTGGATGATGTTGCAGGCAGCATAACGTTCACCACGCCGTCTCCAGACTCTTTCACGTCTGTCACATGCTCAGTGTGAACCTGCTCTCATCTGTAAAGAGAACAGGGCGCCAATGGTGGACCTGCCAATTCTGGTGTTCTCTGGTGAATGCCAATCGATCTGCATGGTGCTGGACTGTGACCACAGGTCCCACTAGAAGACGTTGGGCCCTCATGCCACCCTCATGGAGTCTGTTTCTGACAGTTTGGTCAGAAACATGCACACCAGTAGCCCTTTTGTAGGGTTCTGGCAGTGCTCCTCCTCTTCCTCCTCACCCAAAGGAGCAGATACTGATCCTGCTGTTGGGTTGATGGCCTTCTCCGGCCCTGTCCAGCTCTCCTCATGTAACGGCCCATTTCCTGATATCTCCTCCATACTCTAGAGACTGTACTAGGAGACACAGCAAACCTTGTGACGGCAAGTATGGATGTGCCATCCAGGAGGAGCTGGGCTACCTGTGCATTGAATTGAATGGGCTGCAGGTACCGCCTCATGCTACCAGTATTGACAAGGACACTAGCAAAGAGAGTGAAGAATCAGCCATGGAGGAAAAGGAGAGAGCAATTGTCTGTGGCCACCACCTGCAAAACCATTCGCTTTTTGGGGGTTGTCTTGCTGTTGCTTCTCTGGTGCACCTGTTGTCACTTTCATGTGCACCAAAAGAGGTGACTCTGATTCACAATCGCGTTCATCTGATAACCCTCACAGAGCAAATCAGTAGGCAGGCAGCAAGAAAAAAGGGATTTAATTGTGGTTAGTTAAATGCAGTATTAAGCTGCCCCCTTGCCGCAAAACAGCCGGTTTGTCTCAAAGCATATGCTTTCATGTAGCAGTTAGCCTTAAGCATGGCATGCTCCATTAAAGGTATGAACATATGCCGTTTGTGGGAGACCGCAGGTCAGTATTACAGACTGAATTTAGCAAAATTTTAACTAACTACATTAAAGTTTTTATACACACTGCACACATGGTGTTATTTATACACTGCGGGTTATTGAGATACTCTAGTTGAGGTGTTTCACTCGCCATGATGATGGTGACCTTTTCTGTCCTTGTTAAGGTTTGAAATCATTTTGTGACGTAGGCAATTGTTCTTAGGCACAAAAGATACTACCAAACCTGTTAAAAAATGGAGATCAAAATTAGAGCTGTCACGATTATGACATTGTAGTTGAAGATGAATTTTTATACAAATAATTACAATTAACAATGTAATTGTTTATATTGTAAATTTTATGCCAATGTTATAGTGCGAGCCAAATAATATTGTAGGCCTGAAATTACATGTGATGGATCCGGAGATGGTTCTTCAGATTTGTGGTGTTGGTGCTTTTGAGCGCCACCTTTCTGGTGCAAATCCGGCAATTTTCCTCCTTGAAATTATTGGGCTCATCTCTTCCATTTAGCTTAAAACCACTGTGTGCCCAGGGCGGTATAATTGTGTTCGGTTTTGGAACTACCACTAAATCAATGTTGTTAACGACTGCTCTTCACAAAACGCAACTGCAAAGCAATCACAATTACATTTCCCTGCGCATCGTGACGTTTCACCTCTCGCTCTGCAGCAAATATAATAGCCTAGTTATTTGAAGAAGCCTTCCTAACATATAGCAAAACGTGTTTCAACGTTTAGTTAATTAATTCAGTTAAAAATGTACAAGGACTATTTCATATTTCAATGTACACGACATTTAATTTTCAAATGTTAATATGCAATAGGACAACAATCCATGTATTTTAATGTGCATTTTCTAATTAGGAAATATGGATGGAAATGAAAGTCCACTCTTACAATATTAGTAAAAATATTTTACACACAAGTGTTTTTTTTTTTTGGTTTTGTCGATCAGAGTTGATGTGACAAATCTATTAAATTATAATGTTGCAAAATTACATTCTAAACTAGTTAGTTAACTAGTTAATTATATTCTAAACTAGTTAGGTTCGGAAATAATTGGACACTGACACAAGTTTTGTTATTTTGGCTGTTTACCAAAATATATTCAAGTTAAAGTTAAAAAATGAATGTGGGCTTTAAGTGGCGTCTCCCAACTTTTTAATTTGAGGGTATTCACATCCAAATTGGAGGAAGGGTTTAGGAATTGCAGCTCTTTAATATGTAGCCCCCTCTTTTTCAATTGACTCAAAAGCTGTTTCGTGTACAGGTGTGGGTTATTACTTCATTATTTCTTCATCAATTAAGCAGGTAAAACTTCTGGAGGCAAGCAGGTAAAACTTCTGAATCAACTTCTGGAGTTGATTCCAGGTGGGGTATTCGCATTTGGAAGCTGTTGCTGTGAACCCACAACATGCGGTCAAAGGAGCTCTCAACAGAAGTGAAACAGGCCATCCTTAGGCTCCAAAAAAATCCATGAAAGAGAGCAGGAACATTAGGAGTGGCCAAATCAACAGTTTGGTACATTCTGAGAAAGAAAGAACACTGGTGAGCTCTCCAACACAAAAAAGGCCTGGACGTCCATGGAAGTCAACAGTGGTGGATGATCGTAGGATCCTGTACATGGTAAAGAAAACCCCATTCACAACATCCAGCCAAGTGAAGAACACTCTCCAGGAGTTAGGCACATCATTATCCAAGTCTACCATAAAAAGAAGACTTCACGAGAGCAAATACAGAGGGTTCACCACAAGGTGTAAACTAGGGGTGAGAACAAATTTTTGAACTGTCGACATTTCGACAAGGATGGCATTTATCAAGTTAATCTAATTTTCGAAAGTTGCAAAAAGAAAATCTGTACTACCGATTGACTCACTTGGCGGCAGTAATAACGGGTTATTTCTTATTGACCAAATAAATCTGGCCAACGGCCAAGTACAGGAAATCATCACGACTAGCGAAAGCATACCTGTGCATCCCGGCTACATCTGTACCGGCTGAAAAGATTTTCTCGGCTGTGGGCCTGACGTTTACCAGACCTCATAAGTCCACTTGTCTACTCATGGAGCATGTGGACATGCACATTTTTCTAAACAAAATTAAATTATCATAATAATACGTACATTGCCTAATGATTCTTTACATTTTTTTAAGATCTTGCATCTATGGATGTGCTAGCCAGATTTTGTTTGGTTTTTGTTCATTAATTTTATTTTATTTATTCCTATTAAGCTTCCTTCCTAGGATATTTTTTTTATTCACTGGAACGCATCGGTAGGTTTGTTTGATTAAATGCAGACTGTAACGTAACTCTGTTAGTCTATGTATTAAGTGTAGTTTTGTTTGGAGTGTATAGATTTATGGGACTGTATATATAAAAAAAAAATAGCTGGCTAGATGGTCTAATACATTTTGTATTTTGTTGCTGTGGCCAGAAACAATAAACTAGCGCTAATTCATGGCAGACAATGCACGTTTTTTGACCACGTTTATAGTTTATTTTGCAATTGTAATTAATGGAAAAGCTTAACAATAATTTGAAATAAATCACTTATAAAATACTAATGACTTGACAGGCCTATACATTAGCTTATTTGCGGTTATGGCATTTCTGAATCTGAATGTCTCCCGAGTAAAAGTATATCTAGCCTAATTGTTTATACCAAAACGTTATTGAGGTTAAGTACATTTTAAAATAAAACGTTGATATAATATATATTGCAAAACATATTACAATTTTCATTCTTTTAAAAAAACATCTACAAAAGCCAGCCCAGTTCTGGAACAGCATTCTTTGGTGGACAGATGAAACTACGATCAAACTGTACCAGAATGTTGGGAAGAAAAAAGGATGGAGAAAGCTTGGAACGGCTCATGATCCGAAGCATACCACATCATGTGTAAAACACGGTGGAGATGGTGTGATGGCATGGGCATGCATGGCTTCCAGTGGCATTGGGTCACTAGTGTTTATTGATGATGTGACAGAAGAGAGAAGCAGCCGGATGAATTCTGAAGTGTATGGGGGGATATATTGTCTGCTCAGATTCGGACAAATTCAGCAAAGTTGATTGGACGGCGCTTCACTTTACAGATGGACAGTGACGCAAAACATACTGCGAAAGCAACCCAGGAGTTTTTTAAGGCAAAGAAGTTGAATATTCTGCATTGGCCGAGTCAATCACCTGATCTCAACCCGATCGAGCATACATTTCACTTGCTGAAGACAAAACAACTGAAGACAGCTGCAGTAAAGGCCAGACAAAGCATCACAAAGGAGAAAACTCAGCAGTTGATGTCCATGCGTTCCAGACTTCAAGCAGTCATTGCCTGGAAAGGATTCTCGACAAACAAGTTTGGGTAGGTTACTTTTTAAATGTAATCTGTTACAGTTACAAGTTACCTGTACACATTTGTAATCAGTAACACAACTTTTTGATTACTCAAACTGAGTAACGTAACTAGATTACTTTCATATTAAGAGGCATTGGAAACCAATAGGAATAGCTTATAACCAACTGAACACCTTTTGCGGGATCAGTCAATGTTAGAGTTTACATAGCTGGCCAAAAACGGAATTCGCATTTTACCTTATGGGTTGTGTACAGTGCCTTTGGAAATGGGTTTCTAAACCATTGCTTTTTAGTTCAATATGATTGGGCTACATCTCTACATTACATTCAGTCATTCCAATTAAGCCAATAAACCTCGATATTCCAGAATCTGACTTTTTATCTGAACATAACCCAAAATCTAATGATGCTTAAGCCTGTTCTGTTATTTGTTTTATTAATGTTTATAATTGCTTCAAAACATTGTTGAAAAATAATTGGCAATTACTCGAAAAGGGTATTGACATTGTTGTATATAAAAATGAAGATATCCGTAGCTTTTCACGCATAAACTAAATATGCAGTAGTCTGATGATTTGCTCCAACACCAACATTGTCAAAATGTTGCGGTAACACCCGGCAAGCGAATGCACGTTTGCAATCGTGAACACCCGCATAGAAATAAGATTTACCCGCACGAACGTAACCTGCGATTATTATGGCCACCAGTGATGGATTTTCAAAACGCAAATGAAAGAAATAATCTGTGATTATAAACCTGCACTCTTATCTTAAAATAAATGACGTCAGCAGCCAATGATAACCAATGAACATAATTTTCAGAGATGCAAAGCAAGTTGAATCACATGGCCTACCTGTATGGACGGAGTTGATGTGGCCGCGTCAAATGCAAATAATCATCATTTGGCAGAGTGCTTCCCAACAAACCTTTTTCTCCTCAAATGTAGTGGTAAATTCCATATAATGTTTTATCTTGAAGGCAGCGCCATGTTACAGCTATCTAACAAATAGTTGCCTAATCTATTAAACAATTCCTGTAAAAGTTCTTCGGTGCAACTCGTCCTGGCTGTGTTGTTCGGTGCATTTGACAAATAAACCTTGAAACTTGAAAAAGATATGACATCAGGTAGGCCTATTGCCTGTCATTGTTCTGAGAATTATGCTTCGAGTAGATAACTAAATAACATTTTATATGACTCGGGTAATATTATCGAAGATATACTCTGTTTTTACCAGCCATCCAACCAACCAAAACCGGAGAAATTTAAACTAGCGCTTCCTCCGTCACTAAACTGGTTATGCGCGTCCACCTTTGCACACAACTGAGGCGCGCAATTCAAATTTTGGTTCAAATAAAGTTGTTTTTATAACATTAAATAATAAACTCAAACATACAACGTGTCACAATTATTTCACGCACCTAGTCTTTCTCAATTGAAGTAATCCAAAAGTTATCATACATGTTTTCAAAAGTATCTGTAATCCGATTACAATATTTTTGTTGGTAACGTAACGGATTACAGTTACTGTTTTTTGTAATCCATGTAACGGATTACTTGTAATCCGTTACTCCCCAACTATGTCGACAAAGTATTAAAAATTAACATTTTATTTATGATTGTGTTAATGTGGCCAATTACATTTGCTCCCTGAAATAAGGAGACTGTTTATGAAAATGGTTGTAATTTTTAAACGTTTCATAGGATATTTTTGTTCAACCCCTTGAATTAAAGCTGTAAATCTGCACTTCAATTGCATCTTGGTTGTTTCATTTCAAATCCATTGTGGTGATGTACAGAGCCAAAATTATGAAAATTGTGTCGGTGTCCAAATATTTCTGGACTTAACTGTAGATTTAAGCATACTGAAATTAAGAACCAATTAAGTTTCAGTGCATAATCTGCGCCTATAACTTTCCCTTAGAACTGTCGAAATTTGTGTGAATGTTCCGTGAGACGAATTTTGCATGCCGGCGATGAGCAACAGCCTATCAGAATAGGCGTTATCGGTACACTTTTCCGCTGGTTCCCTTTTCCGTTCCCTTTAGTTTCTACTGTACAATCTTTCCTCTGGCAAAATGGACAAAAAATTAATCGTTCATATCATTGGTTGGAAATACTACTAATATACGGGAAGACATTTCATTTGGTATTATGAAGCTACGTAGTCATCAAATACGCAAACATTTGCTACATAGCCAGCTCATACAACACTAATAGTAGTAGCTTCAGCAGCTGCTATATCGCATATAGAGCCATTTTGATTTACATAAACATAATAATTGGGTATCCTACCTCTGTGGATTGACATCATACGTCTACTACGTAGCTGTACTACCTAGCTAGCTGTATAGGAGCTAGTAAACGTGAACTCCCGGCATTGATGCATAACATAGTATTCATGCCCACAAGTTTGGAGTTAGATATCTGCCAAAAGGTTAAGCGTATGTATTGTTGGGATTGTAAGAAAATCCATCCGTAAATTGGTATGATCGTAAAAAAAATCATACGCAAAACATGAAACGTACGCGTGAAAGTAGATTTGTGAGCGTACAAAATTACTGACAAATGTTTGTTAGTAGAAAAACCATTTGTAAACAAATAAATTCCTACTTTACGTCGCCATTGAACGTGTGGAATGTCGTGAAAGGGTGTTTGTAAGTTCACAGATTTAATTTCACGCTTACGTTTCATATTTTACATCTGACCTTTTTTACGGTCATACCAATTTATGAATGTATTTTCTTATGATCCTAACAATACGTACGCTCAACCTTTTGGCAGATATCCAGCTCCATACACAAGCGGCTAGCGATGAGCGAAACAAGCGAGAAGCAAAAAGCAGATTGACCCCCATCAGAATGTGGCGGTACATTCACACTGTTTGCTAAATTTTGGATAGCCAATGCTGGCATCGCTCAGAGTGCTTCGCTTGTGGGCATCTGTGGCCGTGCTAGTGCCATAACAGCAGGTACTGTAAAGCTGTGTATCAAGGTATGAGCATAGCAAATTTGTATGAAGGAAAGTCATCTTATTACAATAGTTAAAATTGGAATAGAAATATATTTTAATACATTTTTAAATTTTATTTTTCCCTACTCAATTCATATGCCTCCTTGATGTTATTCTGACAACCTGTAATGCTAGCTAGCAAACCAGCTTGCTGGAATTAGGTAGCCACCAGTCAGCTAACGTAGCTAGCTATCTATATTGGCACCAGAAACACCAACTATTTTGGCCACCTGTCTCCACGCTGCATTTTTATTGTTTGCGTCTCTGTAGGAAAATTGCGTGCAGTCGTACAGCTCAGGGAATCCCATCTGTGCTACTAAAAGTTTTTCAATTTTTTAATCCATCTTTTGAAATAGGACCCCAAAAGCAGACAATGGAACTTTAATTGTGGAATTAAAGTTATCTGTTCTTTTAATTGTACGGAGAGCATTTCACGAGCACCTACACAAAATCCTGTGATTGGTCAGACCCCAGCGATAGGCACGGGTGATTTTCGTAATGATGTTTTTCTTTGCCTCTCACGGATCCTGCGCATTGCCCCACAAGCCACTTGCTCGCCACACAAGTGGACCTAATTCACGTGGTATGTATTTGTTGAGGCGTTTCTAACGCTGGCGTAAAAATCCCTTATTCAGATTGTAAACATGATTTTGGAATCAAAATATTGTGCAAAAAGATCATTGTGATCTGCCTAAAATAATCGCGATCATGCAATTATGTAATAATTGCAACAGCCCTAATCAGAATTGTCCAGAGATTTTTAGATAATTGTTTAGATTATTCTGGGTCTATACTACTACGAGGTGATTGCTGTGAGGAAAGCATAATGTAATCTTCAATTCCCCTGGTTATGATACAACACAAATTACACCACATTTTGTGAGTTTTGGGGAGACCTGAGCATTATGTCAAAAAACATGATATTTATGGTGGAACCTTTTATTTCAAAAGCTATTCCGAGTTGTTTCATGTAGTTTAAATGTTATACTGTTACTTATTAGGCATAATCTGCTTGTACTTCCAACGGTGTTGCATTACTGAGTGATATATCTGTTGTGTATTAGGCCTACCAAATACTTATTCAGAGACTTTTTCATAAATTAGTATTTCCTGGAAATAAAGTAAATTTTCTTTATTGCCATTATTAATCAGAAACATTTGTTCATGTGTTCATTTTCATCACGTTGTAGCGCTTGGGCAAATCCATTACAGCTACTATATCAGCTTTTCCACACAATATCTTAGCAAATTGTCACAAAATCCCATCAAACAATGATTTCCAATGGGGTTTCCCATCTCCCCACAAAAATCTGAACAAATTCCTAAGCTTTCTGCCCAATAATGTTTTTACACCTGATGCTTGTATCACCAACCAGTCCCCCCTCCCATTGTGCTACCCTTTTTTGTTTCTATATGTGAGTGCAATAACTATGAACAGTGTATCTTAGTAAGAGTGCAATTATGATTCACTTACAACCATACAACCGTATTCAAGAGTGCTGCTTCTCTCGTGATGCCACAGTTTCCCTTAAAATATGACAGAACAAAATGCAGGAGCCATATCTGATGCAGTATCCTTCAAGGAAATGTACCACAGCAGCTTCAGAGCCTGTGCATAAGACCTAGAAATATAGTCTCATGTAAATGGACAGAAATGCTGAATATATGGTTTCAATTTGGTGTTTTTGCAAAAGAATTGGGCTCACTAAAATGCATTGGTTTACATCAGGGATATTCAACCCTGGACCTTGATGCCATTTTTTTTGATGCTACACAATGACAGGGACTTGTTAAGACATGCAACACCAGGTGGGTGCCATTCAGGATGAGTGAGAACAGAAAACCTGTAGGCTCTGGACCTAGGGTAAGAGGGTAAGAGTTAAACCTCTGTTATATTGCCTAAAATACACCATTCTCAACCACACCAACAACATCTATGATGCATATGCATAAAAGTGACTGCAGGTTTGCACACAGGATGTTATTTGAAACGTTCTGCATTGGTTTTCCAATGTATTTCTAGTTTATTTCACTTTCAGAAAATGTGCCATCAGTTATCATCATCAGTTATCTAATCAATTATATGATTTGCAGATCTCTGACGGACATTTATTTGGTCATGCTGCCTTTGAGGGTTTGACCCTTGCTTATTGCCAACAGGAAATTTCTGCTCTCCATGATCGCAGTATGTTCCACTTGCCAATCAGTCTCCATCTCTCACCTTTGTTTGCAAGCATTTTCCTCTGCTGTGCTTAATCCAAACCTAACCTCTGGGTTCTGCATATGATATGATGTTTGTTGTTTTAATCCCCTTACGGTTAAGCATTGAGTTCTTCCTGTAACGATTTCCTCCATGCCCTCAGAACCCCAACGTTTTTAACCTTTTGGTATTGTAATCAGGTGGGATAAATACAGCCTTTGTGCAAGACCCTGGCACCCTGCTCACTCTCCCAGTGCGATATGCGCTGACCCCCTGAGGAAAAGAGAAGCGCCTTTGTCCTGGTTGGGAGAGAAAATACATTATTTACTGCCATGTGGGACGGGGGCTCCGGGGAATTCGGGCCCTAGACATGGAGAGGGAGAGAGGGGCTGAGGGAAAAAAAAGACGTTTTGTGTCTCTAGCCTCTGCAGCAAAAAAAGACTGATTTTGCTCAGGGGCAGACAATTCCGCGTCTGTTGGGCCCGGCCCATATTATTCAGGCCGTAAAGCCAGTTTACGCTGAATCTGAAACTGTTTGTATTGATGCTGAGCAGCTCTTGTTGATGCCTTAGAAGGGGATTGTGGGTATTGCTTGTATTCACACTGGATTTCGTGGTATTTCAGTGTTTGTGCGCAGCTCTTCTTGAAACTGTCTGACCACAAAGAAGCAACAGGCATGTCTCAGTCCGTACTAAATTTGGCTTGAAAATCATGGCTTATAAAATTAGAGACAATATTTGAATAATGCTGTCCATCAAGGATTACCAGAATGTACTGAGCTTGAGGAATTGTTGAGGTTATGTAGCTGTTCAAATTGCAGAATGTTATTGAAATGATTAATGTTTTGCTTACATATAAACTAACAGCCCAGTATTTCCAGATTTCTATGACATTATCTTTAATTCTTTGTAATATGTGTAGTTTTCTTTCCAAATGTTTTTTAATTCTGTAGGGTAATAAGCAACTTTTCTGTGCTTGAATTGTTTGGTTGAATACTATTAAAGCGATTAATCTGAGTAGACCTCTGATTTGCCAGCATAAAGTCCTCAGTAGTATATGCATTCATTCACTAGTTTTGGACAAATATTATTTGCATATAGGGTAACTGTGTAGGCTATTCTATCATTTTCACCATCTAGAATGTTATTAACCTTATTTTCCACTTAGTGGTGAAGCATCATACAGTTCCTTTTGAGATTTGGCTTTCTAATGGTGACATGAACCATATACTGCTGTCATTGGACGCTTCAAAACATTGCCAAAATACACTACACAACCATCTAGTGTCTTTCAGGTCTGTAAAGGCATGTCAGTGCAAAAGCATTTCACTATTGCCACAATTACCATCATGAATATGTATCACTCAAACTGTTTGCTTTCTGCTTTGGCTTTGTATTAGGACTCATTTCTAAATCTGAACACTGTCGTGTACCCGCATACACCTCAAATTCCAGAGAGCCTCGTTTTCAAGGCTAATAGTGTTGACACCATTTTCTAGTGCTGTATCTTTGAATCTGTATTTCAGTGTGTGTAGCTATGTTGCCTGTGTAGACAAGCAAGAGAACGTGTCCATTTAGTCAATGAAGGGAACAGAACTGAACGTATCACGGCTGACGTAGTTAGTCCGTTTTCTTTCTTTCTTTTCTTTCTTTCCATTTCAAATGCACAACTAGTGATGTTTTCCCCAAAAAATACAAGGCCCCCTAAAAACATTTTCATTTTTAGAATATTATGTTGAGGCGGTTAAGTCACCTGGTTTGCAATAACCTCATCTCTCAGGTCTGAAAACCAGCAAACCAGAAGTGTTTCGGCCCTCCAGGTTTGGAGTTGAATAGCCCTTCTCTAGAGTCTCTTGGCAGACAAACATTACCAGTGTGTTGTAGATGATAATTAATTGCATGCACAGTATGTGGTCTAACACCAACAAGGTGTTTTTCAGTTTTTTTATTTGTTTTACACAGACTGTACAGTCCATCAAGACAATTATCTGCTTTACATCATGCTTTCTCTTGTTCGTCATGCTTCATCTGACTCGTCTCAACCCACAGTAACTTCTCCAGCGAGGCGTCCCAAGCCAACACCTTTGGGCCTCACAGCCAAGCAGCAGCTGAGACAGCAACAGTTCCACCAGCTTCTTCCTCGTCTTCCTCCTCCTCTCCCTCCTCGGCATTCTGCCCTGTCCTTCCCTCCCGACACATTGTTGAGCGACAGTCGCGGATGCTCAACTTCCGGGTGGAGTACCGCCAGCGCACGGTCGAAGTTGTCGTTGAAGAGGGCAGCGCAGTTGGTAAGAGAAAACTCACCCGACACAAATCTCATACTGTACTGAGACTCTGCCATGGGCCAACACACCACACACCCTTTCTGTTTTCTCTGAGAAAATGTGGTTGTTACTGAGAACTCAGTGCTGTCAGTTCTAAGTATAATGAGGGATGTAGGTCAAATTAACATCACAATAAATTATAGCAGAAGTTTCATTTTTAGATGTCGCACCTTTTCTCGGAATTTAAGCGATTTTACACTGTGTGGAAATAACTTTGTGTATGAGAAGTTAGTGAAATGTTTTGTTTTTTAAAAATAAGAATAAAATAGCGTCTATGTTTTAAATGTATCTTTGCTTTCTGTACCCTCACACATTTTTATTATTTGCAAAATACACATTTGATTTTTTGCTTTGACGAATGTTATGGGTAGATCGTTTTGTTGTACTGCCATCTTATGGTGAAATGTTGAACTTCCATTGCTTCATATTGCAGCAACTGTTTTTTCTTTTTCTTTTTGTAGGGGAAATCAAACAGATTCTTGAGACAGAGCTTCAGGTCCCTGTATCAAAAATGCAGCTTAAGGGTTGGAAAACTGGAGACGTCTCAGACAGTGTGAGGATTGCGCTCAAAATAATAGTTTCAATCAAGGGCGTAAGTTTGTATTGTGTATTGGGGGTGGCAGGGTCAATGGATCCCAGGACTTTCACTCTTTTCCAAGGGGGTCACATTGACCTGTCTGTGATATTGGGGGGGGTCATGACCCTCCCATCCCTCCCCTAAATCTATACCCCTGGTTTCAGTAATGTCTTGCCTCTTGAAATGAAGCACGTTTACACAATCTCTTACACGTTTACACAAGCACGTTTACACAATCTCTCAAACTTTTTATTTTAAACTTAATTTCCTTTTTGCAACACACCGTATGAGGTTTCACAAATGTCACCCACACCCATCTCGTGTGAACGGATGGAGCATCCAACTGTGCGTTATTTGTTGGTTTGTTCCTGTGTCTGCAGACTGTTCTGCGAAGTTTGCACCTGCCCAAGAACAATAGCCTGTACGTGCTGACTCCAGACATCGCACCCACGGCCAGCACCAGCCAAAACAGGTAACTAACGGCACTCGCCATGTTCATGTTTCTGCAGCATAATTCCTATTGAATTTGCCTTTCTTCACTGGTGTAACACTGCCACCATATCCTTTTCATGCTTTCTGAACACCAGGTGGCACTATACCCTTAGTGATGGTAAAATTGTTTCTGGACAACAGTATATAGCACCCCATGAATATTGTCCATTAGATTTGAATATTTGCAAAGATATTTGACTCTTGTGCGCAGGAGGTTTTTGTCATTTATTCTGACATTTGAAACGAAAGGCTACTGCAATAGTCTGTGTAGTGTAAATAAGGACTTTCGTTGCTGTGTTTGTAGCCATTTCAGAGCCTTATTCTGTTGCTGAAAAAGTTCACTTCCTGTCCAAATAGGAGAACCGTCTTTTGCTTATGTAATAGCTATAAATACATTTTATTCAATGATGGGGGGATCTATTAAGCTACTCTTGAAGGTCATTCTACCAAGCTTTCTGAATCCGAAGAGGTTTTCGTGACCTTTCATTCCAAAATGCCAAACTACTCATCATTGAGCTATAATCCCATCACAAGAGCTGATTTTGTGTCTGATCTGATTTTTCTGTATCAGCAAGTTGACGTTCATTCTAATCAGGATTTTCCATTCATGGAGATAATGCTCACCGGTTTGCCGCTCAACTAATAAGACTGGTCCGGATTTGGTATATTGAGCCACCTATTTCATATTATTTATTCAAGCATACTTTAGCAAGAACCTTTTCAGGTTTATCCAAACGTAGAGAACGAATACAGTGGGAAAAGGCTAGAAGACAAAATGTCTCTGTAATTTGTTGATGCTCCTTACTGCCTGTGGAAGTGTGTCTGTGGTGCCCTGTAACAGGAGGGGCCGTGTCTGGTTAATGATCTGTGTTGATTAGGGATGCCGTCAGGCCCAGTGGGGTTGCTGTGTAGAGTGACACGTTGCACGGTCATCCATTATGAAAAGCTTCTCCGACTACACCGCGGCGGCCGTGGCGTCGGCCAAGAGGGCCGCGGTCGAAACACAACCAGTGTAATCTTCCCCACCCCCTCCGCATTTCCCCCCTCAGAACCCAATGAACAGGACACAGAACAGCAGGCACTTTACAGGCATGGGTCAAGTATTGCAGTGCCTCATGCGGGTGGAGTTTAGTAACATATCACAGACGTGTAGGAGACTGATATCACGCTGCTGCCGTTGGCTGTGCTGCTCTGACAATCTGTAAGTAAAGAACCCCTTCTCTGGCTGAACTGAGCACACCGCTTGGTTCTTCAGTTGGCGACGCATGTTCTTGTTTCTTAACTGCTTTAATTCTCTGAGTCAGGACCTCATTATCCTGCGTAAACTATTTTGGTTGGAGTAGCGGGGAGTTCGCGGTGGCGTGTGGCGATCCTGTTGTCATTCTTTGCCACCGGAACAGGGTGACAGATCGCAGCGCTCAGAGGAGCAGGCCTCCTGCGCAGAGGGCAGGCAAGCTGTTAGCGCCGCGATATTTAAAAATAACCGCCGTTTGCAGCGCAGTCACCAAGCTACTAGTCCTCCCGTTCCCCGTCACTCGACCGTTCGCGATGTTAAAATCCCACAAAACAGGAAACTTACCTGGGCGCGAATGTGTTGAATGTGTCAACACAGACCACATTTTATACCACATGGAAAAATATTTCATGCTAACTCGTAAATGCTGTTATGGGACAAGGGAATGACATTACCATATTGTCAATAATTCCATATTACTCATACTCTTTTTGTCAGTTGCACACAAGGTCCACCTGTGTTGTGGTTCTGCTTTGAACCCATCCCCTCCCACTGGAGTGGGGCAGGTTGCTTCTCTGGGAGCAGTTAGGGTTAACTGCCTTGTTCAAGTACAGAGTGACAGATTTCTTCTCTTGATGAAGAATGTTGGCGAGCTCACTTATTTGAGATGGCAACATCTGCTAAATTGCTCTGCTAATACATTCAGCTCTATGTTGAATGCAGTGCGGTTGCAGAAAATATTTATGTTAAAGTATACATTTAATTTTATGAACACCTGCTATTATAGCTGTTCAAATTAAGTCTGGCATATTTGTTTTATTTTGTAAGGCAGATACCCTAGACACGTCTGTTGAGAATCTAGTTATAGGCCATCAGTATTTAGGAACTACTTAGTGTGTGTGTGACTGTGCCTGGAGTACTTACGCCCATATTTAATCTACTCGTTGCTTGAGTTTAAAACGGATGGCTTTACCTTTGATTTAATTCACATATCTGAGTGTCATAATTGGGAGCCGATTCTGAAAATAAAAGCTAACTTAACAAATAAAAGCCACAGTAGGCAATTACTTCATAGCACATCTCTGCACACCTAAACCAAACAGACTCTTCAAATAGTTCTCCATATCACCAGCCCCCCCCCCCCCTCATTTGAATCTTCTGTTTGATTATAAATAGCTCTCCCTCCTCAAATGTCGTTACAGAGATCCACTCTGAAGCCAAACGAATGTTCCCAACTGTCTGTGTTGACTGACAGTGAATACAGGAGGATATAGAAAGCGCTAATCTCTTGCATAAATAATGTAGGGTGATGAATATTTTAACGCGACTCATCTTTTTCTGTTGCTTCCGGGAAGTATGTTTATTGAAGGTGATTCTAATTTGAACTCAGAATGTAAAATTAAAATTAATCTTTGGGTGTTTATTTTTTGCCCCCCTTTATTCCCAGTCTCTCATCCCCTCAGAGAAACTAATGCTGCGGATGCTGGCTTGGCACAAAAAGAAAACAGTGGAAACTTAACAATCAGTGTGCTGATTGGAACTGAGACAAAAATTAGACAACTGATGAGTATTTCTTTTTTGTAGCGGATGCAGAATGTGGACGTATTATGTAAGTGTGTTTGGCTTTAGCTTCACCTTTTTAGACGATAACGTCCCAAATGACTCTGTGTATTTTTGTTAATGAACCTTTTCAGTGGTCCAAATGGCTTGAAAAAACAAACATAAAAAGGACAAAACAGTGCATTCTACAGAAGTGTGTTGTGTTATTAAGTCAAGGGAAAAGTGTCTCTCTCTCTCTCCACCGCTGTCTCTCAGGGCTAGTTTAATAAGGTCTGTGTGTCTGCTCTGTGCCTGGGGACCCTCAACGCGGCTTATCTCAAAATGAAACCAATCTGTTGAGACTTCTCTCCAGGAAAACGGTTTATTTTCTGTCTATAAAGTTAAGTGACATTTTACTCGGAGTACCTCACGACGTGTCAAGTACCCCTGGGAGGACCATAGACTGGGCCAGTTTTTTTCATGTGTAGAGGGCAGCAACAGCCAATGAAAACACGTGACCCCCACCCCTCGCCCTCACTGTGGGATCCTCCACCATAGGTTTGGGTTGATGCTTTTATCGTGATACCAATTGTAGGAAGCTAAGTTGCAGAAGAGACAAATGTCTCCCAGTATGGCCCACACAGTCCGCTCCTGTTCAAAGTGTTTACTGTGCAAAGCCGTAAGTCCACATATTATTATTGCCATCTTCACAATGGCTTATGGGAATGCAACAACACATCGACCCACTTTTATCCCCCCTTTCTGCTGTTCAGTCTGCCAGCAAAAATCAGGACTGTTTCCAAACAAATCATAGTGATATTAGCTAGAGCCCCCTTTGTGTGAATCTTTGTTCTTGCCACTTTCCTCTCTGTTCAGCCCATTACATATGCATCCGGTCTTTCCACACCACATATTTCCAATCATCCTGGTTAGCTACAACAAACATTACATTTACATATTGATTTCGTAGTTTTAGTCAATGTAAATACGCTGTCATTACAGTAAATTTGAGCTTCTGTTAACATAAGCTCGTCCAGATCTATGCAGATTAAGGCAGTGATTGCAGAATTAATGCGTGCGCTACATATTAATTCTGACTCTCCTCTTTTGCTTCGATTGAGCTCTGATTAACTGCCTGGCCTGGACTAAGCTACAAATTCATATTCACGAACACAGGCTGAACGTTTGCTCAAACTGCTACTTAACCTCAACATTTATTATAAGTGAAGCTGCCAACTCTTGAATCCCTTTGAAGAGAGAGCCCGCAAAGTTCCAAACGTGTATATATCGTCGCTTCAAGCGGCATACTAGAACCCGGAAACTTCTAACTGACCCCAAAAACATAACACTCTGCAATTGGTCAAGGGTGGACTGATGATCGAAGCCGCTACATCCACTGCACATGTAATGCTGTAGCATGGTTTTGAATCCAGCCCACTGCTCGACAGAATCTCTGCTCTCTTTCCTGAATGTCTATCAGAAAAGCTTAGATACCTGAAAATAAAATTGAAATAACCTGGCCTGAAGGTTAGAAGAAACTCTGTGACAAAAGACCTTCTGGCAAATCAGTATGCGCCCTTGACTCCCAGACTGGCCACATGCTGAGGGGGCCGTGACTAAGTTCTGTGATGTGACTGCTGTGACCCTGTGTCCTGGCCCCCCCTGCCGGGTCAGGAAGCAGTGGGATCCAGCACCAAGCCAGGCCTGTCTGGACAGAGACAGGGGCGGGGCGAGTGGGGACCAGGGGGAGAGGCAGGGAGATGCCTCACGGCAGGGCTAAGTATCTGACTAGTCTCGGCTTGTTCCCTGCTTGACTGTGACGTTGCGGTGTTTTTTTTAAATTATTTTTATTCTTCCCTCTCTAGTGTTCTCCAGGAGTCGTTAAATCAGAACTTTCTGCTCGTCATCAACCACCGTGAAGCCCAGAGAGACTACAGTCTCAACTTCCCTGGCAGCAGAACCATACAGGAGGTGGGTCTTATTCGGTCACATGATATCCTGTATGTACCAGAAGGGCCTCAAGCTATGGTTGTAAGGTTTCACATATTGAAATATGTCCTTATTGAACATAGTGCTGTAACTAAGTAGGAAAGCATATATTCCAGTTAGTTGTACAGTTCTTCTAAACGATGACTGCAATCCAGATGTTTGGCCCCTTTTGCTTCAGTGGGAAAGCATATGTCAATATTCACCACCAATGTTCCCAGGTTCCCACACAACTGTTCACACACAGCTGTGCTGCAATTTTCTGACTGCTCCACCTCAACAGAGGGTTAGATATTCTTTTATTTCCTCCCCAAGATTATCTATCCATCAGGTCCACACAGCCAGAGACTGTCTAATCGCCAAAAGCTGTTTGCTCTGAGGACAATTTGGCATTTGAAGGCAACATTGGGGAGAAATGTGTTTGTGTTGAGGGGGCGACCGTGGGGGCAGGGAACGGGGGGCTGCTCATTTTCCTCTATATGAAACCAAACGCCGGGTTTAGTAGCAGATGAAATATTCATAATGGGCCCACCGGCTGCCCGTTTGCCCCTTTAGAACAGTTTCAGCTGCACCTCTGTCCTTGGGTGGCTGGAACGCCCCATCCTCGTTTGACAGATCTCCAGTACTTCATCCTCTACTCTCTGGACGGTTGTTGCTGAACATAGCTCAGAAGACGAAGACCAAGTCTTATAAGGATTCTCCTCACCCTCTTGTTCCTCTTCTCATGTTTAGAGAGAGAGAGAGAGATCTGAAACGTCTCCATGAATTATTCACAGCAAGTAGTGGGGTCCAGCATAAGTGTCATAAGCTCCCCATGGAATGACAATGTCGCTGCAACCCCTCCTCTCCAACAAATAACATGGGGTACAAAGCGCACTCAAGGAGTAGCCTTAGTGAAAGTTTGATTTGTAAGGCACCAAGTTAAAATGTTGAGACTGCCCCGGCCTCTGACAGAACAAGGCTCGGAAGCGACCCGATCGATAAATGCAATTGCATAAATATTGTTCTTGGCATTATTCTGCAAATGTGTGGCGACGTTTCCGCTGCCGGTGAATGGTGACGCTAAAGCACCAGTGACTGGTTATTGTTTCGTCCTTTATAATTAGCCCGGCTCCAGACAGGCCGACAGTATTGTTGTGTAGCGCTGCGTGCGTACCAGTCATTGGTTTCATGGGCCCCGGCGTCCCCTGCGCTCCTTCACCGCCGCGTGTATGGCGCTGGTCACCATTACTGTAATCAGCCCGCACTTGACGGGTTTGTAATGGT
This sequence comes from Esox masquinongy, assembly GCA_016801175.1. NCBI lineage: Eukaryota > Metazoa > Chordata > Actinopteri > Esociformes > Esocidae > Esox > Esox masquinongy. The sequence continues at coordinate 9,553 of JACXGI010002759.1, read as the reverse complement.
GCTAATTGAAGAGATTATTACAGCAGCGGTGGAGCAGGGGGCGTCCTTCTCCCCTTCCTCAGGCAGATGGTTTTGATGAGCGCCCACTGTGAACCTTAAGTGTTTCTGCTGGGATTACAAACACTGCGGAGGGGTCCCCGTTGTGAAGAGGGGGCGGGGAGGGGGGAAAAGCACGAAGGAAGAGTTGGTGGCTTGGTGGGGGAGCCGGAGAGGGGACAAAGCAGATTCAAACAGGCCTCGGTGTCCTTAACGCATGCTTGTCTTTAGGCATTCTGTCCCCCATACGTCTATCAATGGTTCACTGCATGTTGGGCACATATTTACTGTTTAGTCAGCGACACTTGTACACTTTTTTTGTTGCCATAAACGTGTACAAGTTGAAGCAGAATGCAGATGATGGTTCAAAAAACGAGTGTGCTAGCCACAGGTGGAAAACTGCATTTGGCCTAAAGAGCATCAAAGGGATTCCGAATATTTTCTGAAAACGCACAAACTCTTAAAACGAGTGGTGCTGGGAACTATATCGTTTTAGTTGCCTATTCATTTACTTGGCTGAATGAAAGATCTAACATAAGGGATTGCATTCATTGGATGTAAAAGACCAAATAAGAATGCAACAAAGAAGCAACACCACACTCAAAGACGCAGCCCCCCATTTCTCTCATTCTGTTCCCTACATCGCCACATATGGAGCCCACTGCAAACCGTCTTTTTCCCCCTCATCCTCTTTTGTCTTAGTCGAAGACTACTCGATGGTCTCTGCTTGTGCATATCAATGGAGCGGGAGTCCTGTCCTCTTGTTTGTCTTTGCCAAAAGCTCTGGCTTTGCCTTGTGGCTCCCATGGAACTGCTCCCCTCTCCTGCTCCCCTAGCTCGCCACAGTTCGGCCTCAGGGCTTGGGCTCTGATTGGCATTCCCGGCCAAAATGTGGGGGTACGCTAAGCCGCAGAGCAAATGTTTGCCAGGAAAGTGGCGGGTAGAATAGGGGTGGCCCGATGGGTCTGGAGTGTCCGTGACCAGACGAGTTGTCCGGGGGATTTCTCCAGCCTCTTGCCGTTTTCCACTCCGCAGCTGGATAGATCAACGGAGGACAAAAAAGAAAGAAGGAGAGATGGAGAGGGTAGAGACTGAATGAAAGGCATCTGGTGCTGGAGAGCTTGTGACTGTTTAACGGCAACCCTTTCTTCTCTTTGATTCGGTTCCAGCCAAGGATTACTACTACTTGGCATTTAGAATGATTGGATCATTAATGTTTCTGTGTATATCTGCCCACTACTATGATATGGAGTACATGCTGCTCTTAGCCCTAACAGCGGGAAAGGGGATTTCTGTATGTTATTAAAACTTTCATTTAAAAAATGTGTAATTACTGTGGATAATTTGTCAATCAATTTCCTGATAAAATGGAATAATGCAAAATGACACTCCCTCAAAGCATTGTTCTCCAACTATGTTAATGCATTGTCTGAATCCATTTTCCTGCTATTACCGTTATGGGCAGAGCTCTCTGATTATTAGGCATGCATTACCTGTTTCGGTTACAAGGTTACATTTTAATTTTACACATTTTCCAAATGTTATACTGTATTATCATCTGGTAAAGCCAGTGTACTATAATCTGTTAGAGTGGGAGAGATGGGAGCAGAATCTAGTTGAGTTCCTAATAAAATAGGAATTAAAGCTGCCGTTAGAGAGGGAGTACAGTTCAATAGCAGACAGGGGGCAGCATTAGACAACACTGCTGTCAGAGTATCATATTACTGGCCTTACTGGTAATCAGTAGTTTTTGTATTTGAAAAGTAGATTTTAATATTGCCTTGGTCAGCAAAAGTAGTGGTAGGTTGCTTTGTTGAAAGCACTACTTGTTTCCTGTTTTGGACAATGGGGTTTAATTAGATCTTTTGTCAGAATGCGAGGCATAAGACTTGTACATAGAGATGGAATTAAACCATCATGAATAGTTAATGTTGGCTCTATTTAGCCAGATATCAATAGCAAAAGTAATCCTGGTCTTATGTTGATATATATTTTAGGGCAGCTTCTGAGAGAATTAGCCAAGATGGCCACTATAAGCAAACATGATTAGCCTAATAGTCAAATCTCTTCGTTCCCAACTTTCCCCTTATGTCTTGCTTAAAGATGCTATCTTTAAACCATGATGTCACTAGCTTGTCAAATTCTAATCCAACTCCATATCATGAAACTTTTGATTTGTTTTTTCCTTTTTTTTTCCTCCACTGATGTGTTCATATCAAAGTATGTGGATGCAATGTGATAGGTTGAACCATCATTGTAGCAGCTTCAGAAAACTTTAGCATATTGTTTTGAAACTTGGGAAATATGTGAGCTAATGAACAAAGGGTAAAAGTATTATATTGAGCTGACCTGATGGAGTAGGCCTGGTTAGGTTGCTATGACCATCCTGTATTTTCCCTCTTGGTACTCGTGCAAGTACTATTTTTCAGTTGGGTTAAACAGTTCAAAATGTTGATTGCACCCAAAATATTCAGCATTCAATTGAAAAAAAATTGGATAAATCAATCAATTGGTAAAAATTGGTTGCATTATGAAATGTTATCACTGTTGACACTTCTTTTTTCAGCCTCAGAAATATCCATAGTTAGTGCTTTACTTGAGCTGTAGTTGTCGGGAGTGCGGTACCTGCCCTTACTGTTTTTCTGCAGCAGGGTATTGGTAATTTTAAAGTTGCCGCTATTTGCGTTTCCGCCTAACATATACTAATGGCGGAATTTGAAATTTGTGGGCGGTGACAAAACCTGGTCTAATGGGCCGACTTTGAAAGAGACAGCTTCTGCATGTATTTAGTTACAAGTTAAGCACTGTCCATAGTTTACTCTAAAACACAGTATGTTTTTAACATAATGCACTGCTTTTTAAACAGAAAATAGTTTATTTAGGGCCAAATTTGAAAATATTTGCAATTAACTACAAAAGATTATGCAGTTAATGAAGAGTAAGTACTATAATCGTTTGATACCACAAGTATTAATCATTATTTCTTCTTTATTAATTTTATTTGAATTTGGCCTACTTCGTAAAAATGTTTTACAAATTAAGTTTCGGAAGCAGCTATTACTGTTACTTTTTTAATGTTAAGTCATTTTTAAAATTAGTTTTGCAATCAGAATGTTTTCTATTCTATTAATAAATGGAGTGTGCGAAATGCACTTCCAGTATTGTGAGTGCAGTTCTCAATCGGTTTGCCTATGCTACAGCACACAGGTCCAGAAAAAATTAAGAGACCACTGCACCTTTTTCTTTCCTTTCCAAAAAAGTCGAAAAGGAAGGTTTTGAGTGAGGAACAGAAGAGTTAAAATTAAGAGACCACTGCAATTGAACGCTTCTGTTCCTCACTCAAAACTTTCCTTTTCAACTTTTTTGGAAAGGAAAGAAAAAGGTGCAATGGTCTCTTAATTTTTTCCAGAGCTGTATAGTGGCTCTCAAAAATAATCATTGCCCTTGGACTTTTTCAGATTTTCTTATTTTACAACATGAAATGCAGTTGTATTTAATTAGGTTTTGCCACTGGTCAACATGAAAAAGTCCATAATACCAAAGGGAAAAAAAAAATATGCAAATTAATTACAAATATAAAACAGAAAAGAATTGATTGTATCAAACACTGTATTACAAACTGCTTGCAGCTCTGTATTTAAATGAGCCATAGGTAAGATTGTTACAACACTACTAGCATAACCTCTGGGCCTAATTAATCAGAAGGCATCTGCAGTTAATATTTTAAGTTAATGTTTCAAATTTTTTCTGTAAATTTTTTCTGTGAGTTTAAATGAGATTCCTGATTTAAACTTTCTCATCATTCCGTTTATCAGTTTGCATTGATATGTAGTCTCCTCATACTCTTTACAGAAACGTACTTTCTCCCTCACCATGGACTAGCTTGGTTTTGTTCGGTAAGGGAAGAGTAGGGGACAAGTTGTCTTTTTGTTTTAATTCAGTCTTGTAAACATTAGAGGCTGGATTCTACACAGTGCCCCTTTAAATGTTTTTTTTTTTTTGCAGTTGTAAGCTGCTAGACTACCCAAATGAGGACTGCACTCGCAACAGTCAATGCATATTTCGCATACTCCTCATGTTAAAGGCATTGAAATTATATTAGTTGTAAAAAAGGAGTTCAATATTAACTGTTGAAGTTATAACTACGCAAACGTGGAACTCCTCTCTTCCACCGTGACAATAGTAGTTGCTTTAACCTCTGCCTGGAAACCACCCCCCCTCAATTTTTTTTTGAACTCTTATGGGAAGAGTTCCAAAAAAAAATTGATCTGGAACTGTTGAGGAGGAGATGAAGTGAGTCTTCATTCAAAGCAGTAGGCTCAAGAAAAACTTGCCGAGCAGAGGCTTTAGTTGACTTAAATGAAAACATTAAAAATGTATCTTGCACAGCCAAGTCCAAGATTAGCAAAATGCTGCTAAATGGTCGCAATCTGGAGCTTAGCTGGACCTGTGTCTGGCCTTTTGTTTGTTGTTTCTCTGAGGTTGCCTTAACCTCTGCCTGGAGACGCTTCATTACAGCTGGGCGCTAGTGTTTGCGCCTACCTGGCGGTCATCGCTTGGAGGAGAAATCCCTGTAGTCCTCTGGTCAAACACAGATATTACAGTCTGTAATAACACTGGCCGCCCGGCCTGACCCCACTCCACTTCATAAAGGAAGGCACTGTGCACATGTGTGTGTCTGAGACCATTGTCCTGCTTCAGAGAGGGGTAAAACAGGTTTGAATATTGTCATCCTATGTTAGATTTATCTCATGTGCCTAAAACTGCCTTTTGAAAGTATACACATCTGCTTATTACCATGTAAGCTTTCCAACACCGAACTGTTAACTTGTATCCCACGTAGAAAAGTGTTCCAGTGATAAATTACAGTGAGTGTTGGACTGTAATTTACCTCATAAACCTTTTGGTTCAGGCCAGCTTGATATTTGCAGATTTTGGAAATTGCATATAGCCTTGTTTGAATGTGACGGTTCACTCACTCCCTCTAGACCAGCTCTGCATACTTCAGTTGACATCCTCTGTTTTTGTAACGTTCTTCGACTTTCCACCTCTGTGGGCACGAGACCTCCGTCTCGCCAAGGATACATCGCCCTCTCTGAGTGTCCGAGGTAGGATTTGGTTGTGTGTGGAGGGAGCTTTCTACTACAATGGCTCGTTTGCTCAGCATCAGTATCTGGCCCCGCAGGGTAGTGCATTCTGCAGGCCTAATTCACTAGAACCTCGCGGCCGGCGCGCTCAGACGACACCTGCTTTGATCACCCTCGCCCTCCGCACATCAGGCTGGCGTTGGGCTTTAAACCAACAGGGTCGGGACGGCGGACCATGGCCCTCTGGGACGCTGCTAACTGTTTAAAAGCACGGAATGTTATTAAGTGCAGATACACCGCGCATGAATGGGAGAAGAGAAATACTGTTCATTTCAGAGCGTGGTTCTGTTGTACTTGGGCATTAAGTGAGGCATCCTCGGAATGCAGTTAACACAGGGCTCATTCTCTGCATAATGCCCTGTGCCTTCCCTCTTCCATCTTTGTTATTCCCAGTGACGCTGTAGTGTACGGTTGTTGCTCTGTCCCCTGTAAAGTAGTTGTGTAAAATGAACAATCTAAGCCATGTCAATGACACGAACTGTTTCTTGTCTTTTTCATAATGCATTTACTGTTGATTTTTCTAGTCTGGTAGCCTATTTGCAGTTGGAATTATTTACTTTCAGATTTTCATAGAAGGGTTCAGTTCATTCATGTTTGATAATTGCGAAATGGTTTATGTCCTAATGGTTTGCTGTTGTCGTCTCTTCCAGGTGAAGAGGAATGTTTCAGACCTGACAAACATCCCTGTGCGACATCAACAGTGGGAGGGCTGGCCTGCTACGGCATCTGACGATTCGGTAAGGAACAGAAACGCGTCTCTCTCATACTTGGGTGTGGGAACCTCTCTGTATGTTTTCTCTGGCCCTTTCGGAGGTCTTTTCAACCAGAGCAATATCTTAACAACTTCTGCTAGTAGAGAAGGAATATGTTAACTCTGTTTTCAGAGAGAATTCAGCTTGTGTGGAATGGTCTTCTGACTGGCCTATTTGACATGTAGTTCCATATCTGTGTCATGATTTAAGAAGGTTCAAGACCTTGTTAAACTATTCCACGAAGGCTAGACCGAAGCCTATTATTTTAACAATATCTATTGAATCCAAATTAAGAGTAACTGTTCAGCATTGTCAATGCTAAAACCATCTGTCCAGTCTAAAAGTAAGATGTTGAAACTAATTAAGATGTCAAAGACGGTCCCCCGTGTCCTTCTATCTGTGGACATTAAAGCTCACATTATTGAGTGTCACTGACCTCTCCCGCCTGGGGTTACACATCCCAGGCATTCAGCCGAACTTAGTCAGTGATCAGAAGGGTCCCTCACACTGAGCCCTGAGAACCCCCCCCCCCCGGAATGCGCGCATTTTGTTAGTTTTCAGTTATATCTTTGCTGTTGTGGTTTCTTTAGATCTTATCACAATATGTTTTTGCCTATATAATCACTAGGTTTTGCTTTTCCAGCACATAACTAAAATAAGGATATTTCTTATTTCTATGTTTTAATGTAGTAGGACAAGTTGTGTTCAGCTGGTAAAAACCTGTTCTTTAAATTATTGTTGTTAGCTGGCAACTCAATCTTTATTATCTTGTGTTTCCAGTCTATATTAAAATATTCTATTCAACAAATGGAATGAACAATACCATACAAAACAGCACCTTGTTCTTGTTTTGTTTTTAAATGGTAAGTTCCCATTTTGCGTGTGGCCTTTTTTTCACTTGTTTTCAGCTTGCAGTTAATACTTCAAACTATAATTTTGTTGGACATTTCTTTTTTGTTTCCTTGAATGTCGCAGCAGTGAAGTCACTGCCTTGCAGTTAGCTGTCATTGGGAATCCAATCCTGTCTCGGTTTGTGGGGGTTAATGGATCCGTTCGGTTGCCTTGCGTTGTCGCGCTCTACTACTACTCCTACTTCTTGTGGTTTCTTGGCAACCCGTGAACTCAAGCAAGGTAGAAGGATGGATAGTGCGTTCCTTCCTGTGTGTCTATTCCTGCGCGTACCCCCACACTACCGTCTATTCTATCTGCCGAGACATTTTCATAATGCATTGCAATCAATGGCAAGTGATGACAACCTGTGAAAATGTACAAAATGTGATTGTTTAATGTTGTTCTATGTAGATCAACTTCACTAAGTGAAAATAAAGCCGCAGGTAAAAGGTGAACTTCACCTTTAAATTGTGATTTTAGGATTTGCTTGGTTGCTCTCTTACAAAAGCAAATGTAACCATTTTTTTCCTGAAAGGCTGAGACAAAGGTTCTACTTGCTTTTCTTTGCAAATTGTTTCGTCTGTGTACCCTAAAGTAAGCACAGTAGCCGAAAGCAGCCTCACAAATGTCTACACAACACTCACATAAGTATTTCATTGTTATCCTCCCTATCATTCTAGCCAAGTCTGACCTGTAAAGTGTCCAATATCACTTTTCACCCACAGCCCTTTGAACTCAGTATTCCAGAATATGAGTGTGACTGTTTTATCAGTGAACTTTGGCTTGACCAACGCTCCGTGGTAGCTTGTGGATGAACAGAAAATGGCTGTATGTCATCAGCTTGTGCCTTGCTATAGCCTGGCTGAGGTTGCTCACTGTTCCTATGTTTCCTGGGTGGAGATATTAAAGGCATTGACTGCAATAATGGCCTTCTAGCCCAGACCCTTATTGAAATGTCTCTGTGCATTACAGAAAAAGCCCTTTCATGCCAGTCGAGCTGTTTCATTGCATATCTTATTAACCCTGCCTCATCTCAGGGGATTTGTACCAATAAACATGGTGGCCATGGCTTAAAATTACATTTTCAAGGAGTCAGAATGGGTGACTACAAGGCTCAGCTTTCATTATTCTCAGCCTGAGTACTCACTTATTGTTTCGGTGTGAAAATTCGCTTTTACAATGTTATCATTTTACATTTTCGAGATGAATATTGTTTAAACCGAGAGGCTTTATTGCTAGTTTTCCACTGGACTATTTTATAATTAAAGGCCTGTGATTAAGACCTACTGTTGTTAGATAACATGCCTTAAAATGGTGATGGCACAGCAGGTATACTCTGCTGGAGCAGTTCTGCCGAATTAAAGGTGAGTTCTCAAGCTCAGCTGGGTACTTCGCTAGTCCCTTGAATACACACATTCATTTGGCAACCAATTACCAAGACCCACTTTCATTTATATCCTTGAGGAGGTTAAAAACATCGCTTCAAAGCTTTGATTTGTCTAATTATAGATGAGCTAATTAATTACCTTATTTACCTACTGCTGTTTTATAATTGTGCCTGACACTAAGCAATGTAGAACCTCAAGGGTGGTTCTGATGGCTCTTTCTACAGTATGAAAACAAATTGGTTAAGGGCACATCTGTGGGAGAACTTGTTTTTTGTTTCTGTGCTGCACCTCCCTGATACTGTGCCTTAATTGTGTATTCAGCCTTAAAAGGTAAGCGTTACATTCGGTTGAAAACATTGCAGGAATAAAAAACTTCCCAGTTTGATTGGCAATGTGATTCAGTCAGGTAATTTGATGAAGGAAGGTATATTTTTACAGACATGCAACTTGCTTGGCTCCAGTAACAGGAGGGTGATGCTCATTTAGATGTATTATCTAGGGTGCCTTATACATTTTAGTGATTTAGCAGATTCTTGTATAGAGCGACTTACAAGAGCTCAGGAACAGTACAAAAGTTTTATACAATTGCTGTCAAGGGGATTGAGAGGGTGGCCATTCTGATTGACAGGGCGATCCCACACCTGTGGGAGTGATTGACAGAAAGCAGGACATCCTTATTAGAATCCATTTCTTTTTTTCCGCTGCCGCCATAATTGCTGACATTTATCCAGTGTTTCATGGTGTTTGCTAATGTATTAATGCAGCCACTCTAAGGGCTCCGAGCCCGGCTCCTCGCCTCCGGGCTTTTAATGGATTCTCTGGTTGACAGGCCCATGCTGCCTTATTGAGGCCTGCTGGTTGCCGTAGCGACAGGGCTCAGTGATAAGCTGAGACAGAGCCCCGTGTGTTATTGCTGTCTTCCTATGACATTCAGGATGGCCAGTGAAAAAGACATACGCTCTACGGAGGGAAGACTGTGTAGGCTCAAACTATCCATCTCCTGCTTATAACCCGCCCACCCGATTATAGCGGAAATGGGAACTGTCAGGTCCCAAGTAATAAGGAAACAGTGCATGCAAATGATGTATCCCTAAGAGCAGAATGGCTAACTTTATTCTGGAAATTCTATCTAGCAACCATTTGGTTACTGGTCAGGTTCTAACAGTCAGACTACCTGCTTCCCAGTGGGGATGTCTGAAGTCAAAAAGTCCCAAGATCAATATCTTTGGTTTGTCCTCAAATTTAGGGTTAATTGTTTTAATGGCACCTTTTTTTAAACCTATATTTTGAATTTGTTTTTTTCTAAAGTAATTCACATTTATAAAAAAAAAACATAAAT